>ML208838.1:0-16093 GCA_004369065.1 Pluteus cervinus
CCGAACCATCGTTCTTGTCTTGGTCGCTCTTTCCCTCTGCATTCGGATTGGGCGGTGGTTGACTTGGTGGTGGAGGTGCTGATGGTGCTTGCGCGATGGGTGATAGATTGGAAGTAAATGATGCTGGTGGTGGTAAGCTACCAATAAACCTCGATCGCCCATTCTCTTTATTGTTTCCATCCTTCCTTGAGTTTGAAGGAGGAACAATTTGGCCTTCACGGTATGGCGGTTTGACTGACTCTTCTACCGGTCGTTTGTGTCTTCTTTGAGAGCGCTTGATGGTGATCATCACTCCATACGCAACTGCGGAGATGATGACAAGCGCGAAAACGGTGACTTGAAAGATAGAATAACATCCTCCAGAATTCAACGAAGGAGAAGTCGTTGAGGGGTTGACATATTCTGGAGTCGTCTTGGTCGGTGGTGATAATGTGAAGACAGTGTTGTCGAGATGGGGTTGAACTTGGTTGGCAACGCCTAGATATGCCTCTGCGGTGTTCCCAAGGTAGAGACCACTATTGGCTAGCAGAGGTAAAATTAACAAGATCTGGCGACCCAAGTGGGCGAGGCGGGAACTACTTGTTGTTCCGCCTACGAGATGAACAGTGGGGTTTGATGAGGAGGAAAGGGCCGGTTTAACTAACTCTGATAGAATGGACACAGTTGGCGAAATATACGACATACTGGGAGTTGTCCAATGGAGAACCCGAACATCGGTCAGGCGCTGAACTATACCTCTCTGGAGGCTGGCATTCTAGGAGGTGGTTGGCTGACTTGGAGCCCGGAGGTCCTCACGCCGAGATTCTAGACGACGCCAGGAGCCATGGTGAGAAGACTCTACATGAAGAGTTCCTGCTCGAAGGCATCTCCGAAACGTAGTCGATGGGTAGCTAGCTGCCTGTTGGCGAGATTGGCTTGAACTTGAAGTTGGATAAAATATGGCGGCGAATTCCGGTCTGGCTGGTGGCGTCTCTGACCCTCTCACAAGTGATGTGATAATGCTGGTCATGCCATTCTGACAGCCGTTCGTTCTTGGGTTATCGTGAACATCAAAGTCTTGCTACATACGGTATAAAGCATCCTTAGTATACTCAGGCCTAGGCTCGACATGCAGATAATACTTAGTGCTCCAGCATAAAAACGAGCGATCATCGAGGGCACAAAAAGGTTTATGAAGAGCCCGCACCGCTGCGCGACTGACGACATGCCCTGATCTCCTGAGACTAACTCGGCGAGACCTGCAAGTTGCGGAATTGCTTCCCTGGCTTGTCAAGGTCGGATTATTCCAAATCCGGGCCGCCCTTTACAAAGCGGGGGATTGTGGACACCAAGTTTTCTGGAGGGGACAGTCTTGAACCAGCGCACTTGCGGTGTTAGCCGGTGGGAAGAACTCCTCACATTCCCGGATTGCGGCCGTTACAGCCGTTGCACCATTGAGCCATGGCAAGTTGAGCCCGTTTGATGCCTCATCACGTCGAGGTTCTGCTGCCAGAAGAAGACGCCTTGAGCCGCTGAGCGCGTAGCTATAAGGCTTGTACCTTACCTTGGGTTGGCATCCTTGCCTCCTCCTCTTATCATGTTGGTCCTCGCACCCCTTGTCTCCATTCTCCGTTACAGCCTCGAACCCATACCCCCCTTTACCTGGTTTGGGCTCCAGATCAGCTCTCTCGATGTAGCCGCAGCCTTTCGTCTTTGCCTTCTCCTTCGACAAGTCAGAGAGGCCTTGTACAAGGAACACGTCTCAACAAAAGGACATGATACCGTCGAGGAAGCATCATTTGTGAAGAGTGCATCGACCACGTTGATGGTTGTGTACGGTGGGGAAGCAATCGTAGGTGTGTTGTTCAACGCGTACCGCGTCTTCATTCCATTCTTATCCACCCTCAGCGCCATTTTTGGGAATCACACCATCGTTTATGATTTCTGGGACTGTCCCAACACTTTACACTATTATACAGGCCGTCGTCGACTATCTGCCGAGTGTCCCGAGCCTATCTGTCCAAACCGAACTACCCTTAGCGTTTTTCGATGGCATCGCGCGTGCTTATCTCTTGTGCAACATTATTCCACCTGTTGTTACCAAGAACGTAGTGGATGATATCGCGGAGTCTCCTTGGACACTCCTCGTAACGTCCCTGGTCTGTTTTTTTTTCTCTACTCGCAACTCGTCATCGAATAACTCACGTTCTGCAGGTCATGGCCAACGCGGGCTTCTTCTTCACGAACCTATTATCCTTCCTCAACCCCACGCCTCTCTCCGTTCAAACCCCTCCCGAACTTAAACCCTACGGCTGGACCACCGTTGACCTTTGGTGTGCGCCCACCATCACGGCCATCTATTCCCTGCTCACCCATACCCAACCCTTCTGGGCCGACCTCCACACCGTCATCGTCGAAATCCTCGGTGGCGCAACAAGCGGCAAAACCGTCGAACCAGTAGACCCAGAAACCGCACGTGTCCTTTGTGCTCTTCTCCTTTCCACTCTTTTCGCTGGAAGGACCGCCAAGAACTTTGGATTACTCGATAGCTATTTCCCAAAACCCAAACCCGATACCAGTAAGTTTGACTTCTTCTCCCATCTTCCAATACTAACGCCACGAGAAGAAGGCAAACAGAAGGTGCAATAGAGGAAAGGAATGATATCACACTCTGGATGATCTTCACGATTACGATCTATACACTCCCTGTTCTGCTTTCTTGGAATGTTATCTCAACGGTTGTATATCCATCTCGCAATTCGCTTTGTTATATATCCTCTGTCCCATCCAACACCGTAGCCGTGTGTCGCGACCTTCATTCCAACACCTCAACACTAAACGCCTCAACCTCAATTTTCAAATCCCCCTCCGCCTCTGTCGGTCTCGCACCATAAACACCCACCCAAACCTCCTCAATACCATCTTCCTCCTGCGCATATGCCCAAGTAACCTCCCTTATCACTTCTTCATTGACTTTAACCAACAACGAAGGACCCCACCCTCCTTCATTGGCTTTAATCCTCTCAACAGATACCTCCACCCGTTGCACACCAATTCCACCACCACCGCCAGGCGACTGGAGTCTAAAATCCGCAACACTCCAATCACTCCAATCTCTCGTAACAACCACACTCTTCTTCAACCCACCCAGCGTAGGCTCATATTCCGCTCCAGCTTTAATCCACCTCCTCGAACCCTCCACACTCGATCCAGAGTCCCGCTTAGGAAAGAGTACGGCAATCCCGGCTTGATCGTATAACACATTCGGTTCGAACTTAACCACTACTTTTGCTCCGGCGAACTTTGCTAAAGGGAGAGAGTGATAGAACGTTGGTTGATTGGCGGAATGGGTGGATGGTGGTTTTGACCATAAATCGGTTTTGGAGGGGATGTTTAGTGTGAATGGGAGAGAGGTAGGAGGAGATTGTCCTGTGTGAAGGGGTGTGAGTGTGAACCCGCCTGTGGTGAGAGCGGTGAGTGTTTTGGTTGATGACATGTTCTTTCGCTGATACAAAGACGTTGAAGATGGGAGATGGTGATGAGATGATCTTGCCCCATCCCAAGTCCTTTTAGTTTTGAGTCTACCAACGTGTACATTTACTTCCACGTACGCGCTACATTTGTGAGTGCACGGGGTGTCAAGTTGTCTGCATGATTAGATGCCATCGTGCCGAGTGTATTCTGAGAGGTGTGCATCTCTGTCAGATTAGAGTTTTTCCGAAGTTTGACCGTGGGTGTACATGGACTTCTTGGAAGGGGGCGTGTCCAATGTTTTTTCGTGACCCCGGATCGGTACAGTACAGACTCACAATGTTTTGCAATACAATGCGACAACGCGTCGAAGACAACAAAACAGGACAAAGACGCTGATATTTGTTGTATTTTCAGCCATTAACCCCGTGTATGGTTGGAGACCTTGTTCTTCCTGCAAATGCTCAACCGCGATTCTTTATCACAATACAGTACATGGGCGTCGTCATGATCACATCCTCGATCCTTTGACCATGGATATCTGCAGTACTGGATGTCGACCGTCGTCGTGACATTGTCACCGCTTTTCTTGTTGACAACATGCCATGTCTAATTCAAGGTTTAGTCCGGTTAACTTTTGTTCATCGACGGAACGAATTGGAACAATGGTATGTACGTACCTTGACCTGCTATGGCACATATAAAGCTGTGAAGATACCACAGAGAGGTTTGTACCTATCCCCAATTCCGCTTACGCCTGCACATACTCAGCAAGTCTCCGAGTCAAAGTTCCGAGCAAACCGGACATACTGCTCTCATAACTAAACAAATATAATCGAAGTATGCCCTTTGTACCACCAGATAGTAAGCCATCTCTCTATCACCTCAATGCTTACGCCCTTACGTTGACCCTCATCGTCGTCCCCTCCCGTCGATCTTTCCAGACGATGTACAGATGCAAATACTCGCCATCGGCGCTAGCGTTTCTACTACAGCAGGTAGATACCCCATTCGAGTCATGGTCATGACCATGGCATCGTCGTTGACGTCGACAAACACGCTGACAACGATCTGATATAGCCATCCTCCTCTGGAAACACGTTCAAGCAAGGAACGAAGAATTCGATCGTCAAGAAAAGAAGGAACGTCGTGCAAAGAGGCGTGTAGCCCGAGAAAAAGCTGAACCTAAAGCACAAGCAGACTGACAAGATATTGCCACGTCCGACGTTCTGCCAATGCCAGTGGCGTTATCGACTCCGAGCCTTCATGTTCACAAGAACATTGCACCCCTAGAACTTCCACCAACGCCGACACTGCAACAGCAAAAATTACAGGTTGCGGATCAGGCGTTGGGGCTCCCGTCTAAAGGGAGTTAGAACTGTCCTGAATGCCTTTTGGCCTTTATCATTAGATTTGATGTTGTACAAAACCTAGACCAATTTATGATGCCCTCCGGTCGTAGCCATAGTCAGAATTGTATTCCACTTCACGTTACTGTAAGTACTGTATATGCTATGCATTTGCATACGGTCCTTATGTCCTCTCGTTATGCACTTCCTATTGAGAACCTTAACGACAATAATTTTCTGTTTCTCTCAAGTGGTGTCCTTGTACCATGTCCTAGTAGTGACCAACAGCTTCTCCTCTCGTTATGGCGCGATAAAATGCCGGTTCCACCTCCCCTTGAATGCATTGTATAACACAGCAACCTGAACGGTGAATATAAAAGGAGTGTATCCTTCCTGCCTAACACCATCCAGCTGCCAATATGTCGACTTATTACCCTGTTAGTCCCACTTCAGATGAAGATGATTTCGGTACTGGTTCATTAGGTACATTCTCCTTTACTTCCTGAAGCACGCAGCGCAAATAATGACACGCCTTTTCGTTGTAGTCGTCGCACTAGCCGTGATCTTGTTGGGTAAGCCTTTTCAGATCGTGATCATGCTTAGACGGGCGACTTAGAGGAGTCGCGTGCATTTTACAGCCATAGCGTGCACATTGGATGCCTTCATCCGAAAGGGCAACGGTGGGATGGAAGAAAAGAGGCGAGGGCGTGCCGGGACATGGCAGCCGTCAGCTGTACTATACATCTTGACCATAATAGCCGCTTCCTGGGGGTGGTTATATGGCGTAGGCTGTTCGTAGATTGGGGCATCATTCTCATTTGAATTGCCGTGAATAGTCCGTCGGGGTGTATGGGCTGCTATCTGAGCTGAATACACTGAATAAAAATCTTGACCGACCACCGATCATGAAATTTAGAAGTATCTCGCTTGTGCAGATCAGGTAGATCAATACATGTCTGTCGTCGGCCTATCGCAGTTAGCTGTGATGTCACCTTATGCGGATGGACTCTAGATCTACCTCGTGCAGCTGCGTCACGGACCCACAAAACGGTCTCGCAGTCAAGAGGAAATGCGTCATCACAACCGTTTGGGTTTGGCTCCGCATAGACAATTAACGCCACGAATGCAATAAGGGGACCTCACCTTGTAATCTTGTAAGAGCATGACTCAACTTGAAGGAACTATCAATGAAGACCCATTGAGCCAATTACGGTAAGGCGAGAACTGAGCAAGAAGAATCCTTTGTATTTGATTTCTCCCTGCGAGTTCAAGCTACAGTCATTTACGGGCTGATAACCCAAAGTCGAGAGATGGATTCGTAGCGTCTTGCCAGTGAGGTTGGCGGGTGGTTAGAATGAAAAAATCGAACCACGACCAAACAACGCCCAACGGATTTTGCCGAGAAGATCAGGGAGCGTAATTTCAACACTTTACCTACCGAAAGTATCCAAATGACCATAACAATCGCCCGGTCTTGTAAAAGGATTGCATGCCCGTCCACCTGGCTGTTGAGAGACGGACACAATTCCCAGCTTGCCGAATAGGGATGGAATCGTCTCTGGTCGCCAGTAAACACAAGTGGTGCTTGTTGATGGACAATGGACAGTCTTGTAATAAACAGCTTGTCCTCCGCCATCCCGCTGCAAGATGGTGTGGGTTCCTCGTTGATGCGCTGCCCTTATAACAGCCTGTGGAACAACGTGATTTGCTGTTACGATCGGAGGAGGATGTGATCCTGGTTGGTATAAAAGTAGCTAAAATTTCTTGCGGTGCGTCCTTCCGACAGCTTTGACAGCCCATCTTCGACCAGCCATGCGTAACGAAAACAAAGACAGTTAGTAGGATCTAATATTACTCCCCGAGGCGCACGCCACGAACTTCACACTGACGTATTTCCCTCCATCAAGTGCATTTCCTGCTCTTGTCGTTGTTCTTTTTCTGGCTGGGTCAGTCGGATACAATACCCCTCCCCCCATCGTGGTCACGTCCTGACGTTATCCTCTATTGCATGTTGCTTCTAGCCCTCTGCGCTTGCGCCTATCTCGCGATCAAACCCGATGACTTGCGCGAAGAGAAGAAGAGACGGAAGTAGGAAGGCAGAAGTTTGTAGAGGATAGAAATGTCTGCGCCAGCGTCATTGTAAAAGTACTCTCGTGAAGCAATGTGGCGAGCGCGTGTATGGTTGGAGAACTTGAATTGTTTTGGGAGATAGGCAGCCGCTGGTCATGAAATGAGTCATATGCCAAATCAGGATGATGAATATGAGAACCACGCACAACGGATTTTGTCCGGCAGATCGAAACCACAGGCACAGGCGATATCATTGATGATTCGAACCCAAAAACAAATATTCATTCATCCGCTCGAGCTTGTTTGAACACCTAGTCATCCCAACACTTGAATCAACGCTTCAATGATGAAAGAAGCGATCACCGGTCATGGTCAGAGGCGTCCAAGTTCCAACCGAATCAGGAAGCCTTGTCGATTATCCGTTACGGAGACTCTTTGACTTTCCATCTATGGCTACGCCCTGAGCAGCTTATCCACCGTCGCATGGTCATCGTTTCCTGTATATAGAAATCGGGGTCAAGAAAAGTGGTCCAGCTTTGAACGGCCTTTCAACAAGTCGCGGGGACTCGGTGGCACAAACCACACCCCTTGGACATATATAAAGCGGACAGGACTTGAAAAGGCAACTCACCACTTTCTAATTTACAACCCACATCGCATCTACTGCTCACCATGAACCCAGGTCAGTTTTGCCTTCTGCTCTTCGTCATTCACATACAGGCCAGCTGACGATGATCTCGCAGAGACTCTCCCTCTAGTCTGGATCTGGATCTCGTGTATCATCCTCTATCTCGGTGTTAGTAAGTATTCTATCTAGGATTTTGTGTGATTTAACTTACTAACGGGATGGGTCCTACTCCCAGAGGTTTATGTGCACTATGTGCGTTATTTAGAGCGTCTTGAGGAGCGAGAGGAGGGGTACCGCATCCGGGAGATGCAAGGGCTCCCAGTTCACCGCAGAGAAAGTCCATTGTTTGACTTTTTTGGTTAAAATCGCAAGTCGCATTGGTGCAAGTCGTGGTTTGAGAACTCCCAACTGGTTTCGGGATCTTACCTCCAAGTGGTTTCTGGCTTTCGGGTTCAGGATACTTATAGTCGCTCCTTTGATTCCTAGTCATATTTCGTGGTTGTCATGATGTTTTAATAAATAAATCTGCGCTAGGCAGTTAATCTGAGGGATGAATCGATGAAGCTTAAAGACCGACTTTATACGAAGAGGAACCACAGGCAGGCAACGTGGTCTTGGTCGCAAATTACAAGCAGGGCAAAGCTAAGCTGAGTGGGCTTTAAGAAGTCCCTTAACTCTGCCTAACCACCCCGACTCGTCTTGAGTTAGATGAAGTTTACATGCGATACCCAGGCCTGAAATTGACGATGGGCTGTCCTCGATCGCAGCAGTGATCGGAAAGGCAGACAAGTGTTATTGAAAGCCACCTGTGGCTGCACGAGTTGGAACTTGACCACTCACCTAAAACACCTATCATCCCGTGTCATACGTTATTCATTTCTTGGGCCCCAGGTTCCCTGTTATGAAAATACGCACGGAGAGGTATGTTCAAATGACCTTGGCCTTTGTCAGATCTATAGTAAGCTATGAGAAAGCAACGATCGCGAGGAGAGGTCGTGTTGTGCATTTTCCGTGCATGGGTTAAGCAAGGCCGAAACCGGTATATGACCCACATCAAACTTCAATGGAGTGAATCGACGAGGAGCACGGTTCGACATGGGCGGCAGGTTGACGGTGATACACCCAATGATTGATGGTGGACGCACGCGGGGAGTCGCGTGCGCGGTGTTGGCGGCCCGAGCCTGGGATAATTGCGGAGACCTCCCTTTGCTCCACCTCCTTGACATGGCCATTTCCATCGCGTCGACGAAGTTTTATCTCAACAGCCCAGATGTTGCACCTACACGCGTATGTCGGCAGCTCGTTAGTCATTTTTCGTCGTACAGAACGGATAGAGGCTGATAGTTTTGAAATTTACAGTGCCAATAACGAATCATAAACGTTTTATGGGGAGCAGCTGGACCAAACTCATATGGTCAGTTATGTCCTTACGAATAATTTCGGTAAGCTTACAAGCGGAAATGTCAATTTGTCAATTTGAGAAAGCCACCGTGGTGTTGAACAAGCAAGTTGGCCGGCTTTGCTCCACAAAGGAATGATGGCCTTTATTGACCTTCAGCCTGAGGGAGAAAGATCAGGCGGCACGAGCTTCCATGTCAGGAAGGCATGGTGCAGCTGGTGGTATTGACCAAATACAGACACAAATTGAAGCAAGTTTCTGGTTGCGGGCTCTGTCGGCGAATCGTCGCACGACATGCACAACGAAAGTTTTTGCCAAGGGAATGGTTTTGCTTGATCATATCCCCTTCCGGGCGATAAGATGGACCTCCCACCAATGTTCACTTATATCGACCCTCCTCGTCCTTCTTTCAGCCCACCGGTCGTCCCTTCTGTCATCGGCCAGCTTGGTCTCCTTCTCTCGTCGTCCTCTCGTTCATGATAATCTCTTCAAGCCGACCAACCTCCGATATCCCGTTTTCTATTGATCCTCTCTTTTCCTTGGATCCTTTTGCTGATTGAACGGGATATGCTTCCTCACAAATCCTTTCCCTTTCTCGTGGTCCTCGTGGTCGCCGTTGTGGGCACGACAGAACAGCACCCCGACCGTGGTATTCATCGTCGACAACTCCTCAACCGACAACCGACCCCCTCCATTACTTCGCGTCCACAGCGAAGGCAAACATGCCCTAGGAGGTCCACCAGCACAGTGACAATACCCTCTGCTTCTCCATCTCCAGCGGGTAGTTCGCTCAACCACAAGAGCACCGCCAGTAGCAGCCATGGCGCTGTAGGAGATCAAGGACACAGCAATGGTCTCTCTGCTCTCTTCCCAGTCCGAGGATATTCCCAATCCTGGACAACAGCACATGGAGCTCCAGGCGCTCTCCCTCTATCCGACGGTACCCTCCGACCAACTCGTGTTCTCAAGGCTCTGCCACACAATTATGTGAAGGCTCCTGACGGAAAGCCTGCCATGAAGGCGCACTATCCTCAGGGTTCGTATACATTTGGATTCTATCCTCAAGGAGGGTTTTCGTTCTACGCTCTTGGACCAAAGTCATTGGATTTGACGGAAGCAAAGGAGGTGACATTTGGGTATTCGGTGTTCTTCGAGAAAGGATTTGCCTTCAACGAGGGTGGTAAATTGCCCGGTATTTGTAAGTCCCACTCCTACTTGGTTCTCCTTCCTGTACGCTGATCATCTACGCATCCGTAGATGGCGGAGATAATGATGATGTTGCTGTAGGCTGCTCCGGTGGTAGTCGCAACACCGCTTGCTTCTCAGCTCGCCTCATGTGGCGTACCGATGGTGCAGGCGAATTCTACACCTACCTCCCACCTTACGATATACCCAAGTTCGCTGCCAACCGCAAGCAATGCAACGTGCCTCCTCTATCGGATTGTAACCCTACCTACGGTGCTTCCATGGGTCGTGGTGCATTCTACTTCAAAGCTGGTCAATGGACTACCATCAGCGAACGTGTAAGGTTGAACGATGTTGGGAAGGCTAATGGTGAATTGGAGTTGTTCGTTGGTGGAAAGAGTGTTATCAATGTCAAGGGATTGATATTGAGGGATGGTGATGCTGGAAGGATGAGAGGTATCCAAATGCAAACATTCTTTGGTGGTATGTCATCTCTTTCCTGTTCTTTGCCTCTTTGCCTCTTTGGATTTGGGGAATCCGGGGGACGTAAAAAATCTGAGATTGCAGATGACGTCAACTGTCCTTCTGAACTTTCATCTTCTCTTCCTTCCTTCTTTCTCCAGACCTTCTCCAGACCTCTCGTTGACTGTTATCGTGCTTCTCCCTTCATCTTTGTAAAAATTAAACCGCTAAATCTTAATTTTGCTTTCCCCCCAGGTTCAAGTAAATCATTTGCTTCACCTAAAGATCAAAACACCTACTTCTCCGATTTCTCCTTGGCCATCACAAAATTCCTTTAAACCCAAGGCTTCACATCGTTCAGACGTCCGCTCACAACCCCCACTCGGCCTCAGCGCCCTACCACCAAATGGATCTACGCCAGACCGCACCAACCTGCTGGGCCTTCACGACCTGCCTTGCTTGCGCCCATAACGCGCCACCTCCACCCGCAATTTATGTTGACACCATCTTACGTATATGCTCTAACATATCTAACGTCCAAACGCACCTCACATTCGCCTCTTTCCCATTTCTCTTCGGGCTTCATATATACCGACGTGTATGGGAGCAAGTCTCCCTTTGCAATTGGTCAACTTAGCCACTTCTTACGGCGCTTCAAGATAACGTAGTTATCATGACGACGTCGCTGGCTCTTCCTTGTTACCCTGCACTTGCTTTGCTCTTCCTCTTTTGTTATCGGTCATTGGAAGGTTGGATTCGGATACACACACACAATACGGAATGGACGACTTGCCATCGGCCTTTCTAGTCTTGCGTAGAAATTTGGGTACCTCAGGCTAATGGCGAGTCTTCCAGCGTATAGATACTGTAGATAGATACCCACTTAGGTCTGGGGCTAAGTAGCTGTAACTTTACGTTTTCAAGAACAGGAGGATCTTTAAGGTCGTTCTAATCGTTTGGAATAATCTAGAGTAATACACTAGTAGCATGTACTATATCCAACCTCCGCAACGTAAGAAGAAAGAAAAATAATACGAAAATTACGAAGTTGTATTTGATAACTTAGGAAACAACGAAAACAACATTTACACAACTAATACAAGAACGAGAATGACGAAAGCGAAATCCAGAACTTCGAAAACAAACCAAACCAGCGAGAGTGAGAGCCGAAAGCTTTCCTATCCATCCATAAATTTCCTTATGAAACCTTCTTTGTAACACTGTTCCCAGCCAACCCACCGGTCGGCAGATCAAAGGACAGAGTACTAGTTCCTGACCCAACACCCGTGATCTTGACTTGAACTGTCTTCAAGCTCTGGCCTGGATCCGACACCGTCACGTCTCCGGTCTTCAATCGGTAGATGATAGCGCTCTGAGCATTCGCAGTCAGAGTTACCGAACCTGCACGAGCCTCCAAACCATCGACACCACCCCCACTCCCAACATCACCACCACGCCGATGAGGATGACCACCATGTCTACCTCCATTCCTTCCATTTCCACTCCCAGAAGGGCTCGTAAAACTGATCGACCCACCCGAACTTGCCCAAAACACGACCATAACCACATCATTCTTCTGATCATAGACCGCCGAAATGGTATTATCATTCTTCAAGGTCTGCAACTTTGTCTGCGCCGATTTGTCTTCGAACTCCATATGTTTTGTCCCTGGATAAACGGCATATGAAATTGGGGTGGACACTTGCTTATGATGAATCCATGCAGTGAAAATGTCGATGTTAAATGAAGGTGCGGTGGATGTTCCAATGGCAGACCAATCGCCTTTTCTTGACCCAAGTTGGATAGACAACTCGGCGGCACCGGAGGGAACATTGAACGTATACCCAACATCTCCATGCCAAAGCGACTTGAAAGTCGAATAATTCCCAGTTTGGACAACTTGATTGTCAACCAACACATTTGCAGCTCTGTGTCGTTGGTCTAAAACCGAATAGATAGGTGCGGAATTGGTAGACGAGATATTGGCGATCATGACCAGTTCAACGTCCTCGTCGAGGAAGAACCAAGCTTTTTGCCAGCGTAACGCTCTTGTGACGGAGTTGGTGTATCGCATGGCCGCAACACCACGTTGACCGTCAGAGACACCACCGACGAAAGACTCGACTCCCACGAGACGAGAGTTATTGCATAGTAGTGGTGTCGCGTTGTAGTCGACCGTTATTCCTGGAATGAGATTCCAATCCCATGCCCCAGGGACGTTTTCGTATTCGTTGCCCTTGGTGTAGGTGTATTGAACTCCATCTGTGAGGTGGTATCCAAGTGGCTACATATAATGGGTCAGAAATCGGCGCCTCGATCGTAGCACCAGACACTTACGTTTGCGGAATTCGTACATTCTCCATTTTTGGTACGAGAAGACCACAGCTTTAATGTTGTGACGAAAGTCTTGCCACGATGGACCTGGAAATATTCAAAAGCAGCTTCGGGTGGCAAAGGACACGACAACTCACCATATAGTCGTTCGTAAAAAACATTTTGTTCCCATAAAGTTTGCCTGCGTTTGCGGAGTCGTCAGGGGGCTGTTGCAGAGTTTGGGCGAAATTGGTTAGGACTTGGTTGCCCCATTGTTCGCCTAGAACTCCGATTTCGGTCAAATTCAAGCTGATATCTCGCGTGGGTCTATCCAACTTTCGTTAGCTTTCGCGTGTTGGGAACAAGCTGCTCAACGTACTGGTTATCGGAGACAGGAAAGACCAAAAATCGACCAAGGACGGACTAGAGAGTTGCAGTTCAAAAGCGTGGCCCGAGATGCCGGAAACGTCACGTACGAGATCCCAGTGTAGAACACTTGTCAAGTTATTCCTGACAATCATCCACTTGTCACCATCGAACAAGGTAGCAAAGTCACTACGGGCATTCACTGGCGCAGCAAATTGGGTTCCTGCGGCTTGGATCTCCATATCTAACATGGAATTGGCGCTAGCAAAGCGTCAGACTATGTATAGAACACGAGGGATGAAACTTACAACTCCTTGCCTATTGAGAAACCGTGTTAGCTTAGGCTTTGCAATCCAAACGGAGGGTACAAACCATAATTTCCATTATAGATAATGCCGTCGTGTTGCCCTATATCCGGCAGATTCAACTTTGGGTAGCAAGATATAGCATATAGGCTTACCAAATGCACCATCATCACGGATACCATCTGCGCGCACACTGTGTTGGATGACCAATTCCGCCTGAACGCGCTTATATGCTTCACTCATGAGAGTAGCATTGTTCGTCAATAGGGCCTTGTCCATCCCGACCCTGGCGACATCCAGAGTATTGGCGCCAGTGAGTTCACCAACGCCGTTGATTGGGCGGAAGAATAGGTCATAAGATCTCCCCGTCATCTCCGTGCATTTTGTCATGTGCGAGTCGGAAAGCGTGCCATTGAGGATCAAACAGGTTTGGCCTACGAGCTTCGGGATGAGGATGATCTATAAATATCGTCAGCCGGGTTCGTCAGAGGAAGTCCATGTGGCCTTGCATTCGAAAACCAATTTGTGTTC
Source organism: Pluteus cervinus (assembly GCA_004369065.1). Classification (NCBI taxonomy): domain Eukaryota; kingdom Fungi; phylum Basidiomycota; class Agaricomycetes; order Agaricales; family Pluteaceae; genus Pluteus; species Pluteus cervinus. The sequence goes on from ML208838.1 coordinate 14,059, forward strand.
CTGACAGCACATTCGTTCAGCCCTTGACACAAAATAAGAATTGCTACTCACCAGAGCCAATTTTGAGGATTCAAACAAGGACATCTAGACTGGCCTCCATAATCCAGACAATCGACATTGGTAAAGTCACGACCGAACCAATAACTCATCGCACTTGAAATAGCGGAACGGAGATTGGCGTTTTTAACCTGCCCAGGTATACCACCCTTGACTCCGCCATGCCAAGCAGATGCCATTGTTACTGTAAATATAGATACAGCAATTGTGAGCTTTCTTAGCCGTATGCATGACAGTCACCCACCTATGCGTGTCCAATGTGCTTGTGCTGGCCAGTTGGCACGCTGAGCATCGCACCCTGTGGTGTAATCGACTTCACTATCCGGCCATTTACCATTCGAGCCAAGAGTGCTGACCCTGTCGGCGATGAGAAGACGAGCGCATATAAGCTGCTTGCAATGGCAGACAGGGGTGGTACTTACCAGGCAGTGATGTTACTGTCATTGGTAATACCACCAATAATGGATGATACTCGGCGAGTGAAGATAAGGTTTATGTCGTCAGTAGCAGCAGCAGAAAAGTGGGTGTCGCTTTTCGAGTCGGAAGGTGGCGCATCGGAATTAGTCGAAAGAGAAGACGACAGAGATCCCTGGTTTGAGGATGGACAGGCACTCGAGGATGACTCCGTGCTTGCCAACCTGTCTAACAGATTGAGAACCTCAGACTCAGAGGTCCATGGCTCTGGTAGGGGGTGACTAGGAGATTCCTCGGCTCGTGCATGTACCCCACGTTCATACCCAAACCCGTGTGTCGAGGTCAGCCTCGCCTCCACCAACCTCGTTGCGGGTTCGAAGAAAGAGGGTATCAAAGAGAACGTCGTGTAAACGAATGCCAGAGATCCTCTCATAGTTGAGAATCACTGTAGAGCATGTGAAGGAGGGAAAGAGACGAGGAAAGCCAACAGTCCGAGATAAAAGGAAACCGGAGAGAATGGTGTTAAGTGGGACTCCGGCCTGATGTTCGCAACATTGCAGTTCAACGATATTTATGCTTCGGACCCGGTTCACTGGCAACCACCCCAATTCGCCTCCCGAGTTTTCCTTCAACACTTCATCGTTGAAAGCTCCACTTCTTGGCAGACCTCGATTTGGCGGTGATCATTCGTTGGGATTCTGCTCGTCGCGGCTCGGGTTGTCCAGGTTAGAATGTCCGTGGAAGTAGCCACAAGCTTGGAGGGTTGGAAAGTTATTTTGCCGACTGGGTGCACGCGGAGGCAGTGGTGAAGAAGCTCAGGAAGCATTTGAGGTCGTCTGACAGCGTAATTTATATTTGACTACCACCAGATCGGCATAAAATTTTTAAAAGAAGCTTGTACAGTAGCTAATGGAATTTGAGTGCTTAGAATTATAGCACTACCGTACAAGTGGAAGTTGGGTATCGAAAAATCAATAGTCACTAAAACATATGGCAGAGGAATAGAAAATGGCCAAAGGGTGCAACTAGTCCCGGAAATCAACTTTACGATCGCTCTCGTATTGTTTCCTCAGCGAACCAACAGAGTGAGCCCACATCTCCGACTTCACTGACCCCATAAATTCCACAGCTTTCATGTTCGGAAAGAATGTTATCCATTTGTGGAATAGACCAAGCGCATCGGGTGCCGTGAATGAAAACCATTTCAACTTGGCCTTGTTAATCCTCTGGCAAACCTTCTTAACTTTGTCTATCTCCTCTGTCTTGTTGCCAGTGACCGTGATACGCAACCCACCCAACCAATAGACATTATCATGGTGCTCGACACCTGGTGGCGGATTTCGGAGTGGTGCAGGCTGTTCTGTGTCCAGTTGCAAAGTCAACGTGATATTCTCCATATCCCTCAACCCCGGATCCTCCAAGTTCAACGACAACAACCACTCCCACTGGAACATCTTATGTTTCTCCACCCACATACTCATCACCACCTCTTCAAGACATTTGAAGTCGTACTTCGGTCCCAAAAATTGGTTGAGATAATCCGGAAGTGAGACGAGAGTCTTGA
>ML208839.1:4380-16065 GCA_004369065.1 Pluteus cervinus
TTAGAGGTCCGGTTCCCTGGGCAAGGAACCATATGCGTTGCACCCAATGCATTTCATATGGTTTCATAGGGAACAATCCACGTTTCTTCTTTCTGTTTGTTATATTCCTGAGACACATGTTCGCGTCGAGGAATAGCGACGATAAGGTCCAAGTTGCCGTGATCCTTCTTCTCTGGTGCTTCTTCGGGAGTTGTGGCGTGAATGTACAATCCCGCGATGATGGATGTGAGAGACGGGATTTAAGGGCGTGGTAAACAGGTGGAGGGAGACGGGGGCAGGCGTTTGCATTCATCACAGCGTTGAATGTGCTTCCAACCGTTGTTACGGTAAGTTCATCCATGCGACCAGATTCTTCCTTCAAGCCCTTCAACGTGGCCAACCTCGACGCGTCCTCAGTCCTTCTCTGGGCACGTGTTCATCTTCGGGGTCTCTACCACACCATCCAGCGACGGGGTTGTCCAACTTGGTTAATTCGGCCGACCCAGTTCCAATCGTCTTGGGATGAGCTAGATGGTGTCATGCTTAAGGAGGTAGGCCCGAAGTCAGCACTCTAACGCTAACAAAGGAAACAATACATCACATACGTGTGCGAAGCTCTTATAAGAAGGACGGTGACCAGAAGTTCTCATATTGTTCACTTCAATTGGGCGATACGCCATCTTTCCCATAAACTCCCACGTTTCCTGCTGGTGCCAACTCGACGCAGAGCAGAACTGTGAAGTGCCCATCATCTAGAAGCTGTTCAACGTGATCTTTCTTCAGGCCTCCTTGCCTCCGGTCTGCGAGCTTGGTAGTGACGAGCTCTCGTTTCTATAATCGAATATCAGCATTTCACCCTCTTAAGAGACTAGGGCCATTGAGTGGATTCCGGTCCTGACGACCAGTCGGGGTGCTGTCGGTGTCGGTATCAGCGCCGGGAGAGTGCTATTGATGGCATCGACGGCGTTGATAGCACCAATAGGAACGGATCTGAAACTAATTTTGTGTTGAGTACCGCCATCTTGAGGGATGTTGGTGGGAGTCAGGCTTTCCTCAGCAGCAGGAGGAGGAGCGCCATTTTGAGAGTCATTAGTCCCTAATATCGTATTAATTAGAAACCTAAAACATGAAGAATGAGATGAAATAGCCGTACCATTGGTATTAGTCGGCGCACTAGTCGCAGCAGGGGTGGACTCGAGGGTGATGTTGACGCCGACGCCGACGCCAAGAGTGGGGGACGTGGAAGTCACAGTGGCGGTAGACGCTTCAGTTCCATCACCTAGTGTCGTTGTCAGAAAGGAGATAGATAGTATCAAAGGAAGTACCTACCAGTGTTTGATTTGCCAAGTGTCGTCTTTTTCGGATTCGCCCTGCGAGGCTTGCGCGCAAGCTGGGTGCTGGTATGAATGCCGTCGCCTCCAAGAGCGCGTGAGCTCGGCTTCTTCATGTGAGTGCTTTGGCATTGGGTTACAAGTTGTTGGACATGGAAGAATGTCAGGAACGGAGAGTTGCCGATATGGGAGAAAGGTTGAGGGAATGGGGAACTACCCAAACATTGTTTATAGCATGAAAACGCGATAAGTACAGTGATTGCCCAAAAATCATAATAGAAAAAGAAAAAGAAAAAGAAAAACTATCCCACCCGTAACGGTACAGCAGGAAGTCGCCCAAAACGATGATAAAATGTACGAACATAAAACGAGGCAATCGCATTCTCGAAAGCAGTATACTCTTCTGGGGACAACCGATTCAAGTTCGCATGGCCATCCACTATAACACCGGGACAGCAATCCCAAGTGCTCATAATACGCGCCAATGATGTCATATAGGGTGAACGGAAACGGGGGAGAGTGCCAGCGAGGCCCCAATTCCAATGGGTCATGTCCAAATTGACGTAAAGCAACGAATTTGTTGAAGGGAAGCAGTATGTGAGATCTGTATTTTCAACCTCGTTCCAGATATCTTCCCCTTCAGATGGACGACGGGATCGATCCAGCGCTGCTAGCTCAAAACGAAAATTCAATTCATTTAGTTCCATGAGAACTTGACGCATGATCCGTGGGCTGAGTATTTGATCGTGTGTAAGACTTTGGCCGTTCCACGTTAGGCCAGCATTGGAGCCACTGTCGGCGACTTGAATACCAGATGAATTGATGCAGCTACCCAGGATCTTCAACACATCCTGGCGGCGAGCATACCCTTTTGATGTGGTGCCATCCTGCTTAGAATTCGGTTGAGTATCCCCAAAATTGAGGAAGTCGCGCCACATCTGGGAGGACAAAGGTACAGCCGAGAAAGACGGGTCGGTGAGCCGGAAGATGAGATCCTCGCGGTAACGTAGCCAGTTCGAAATGTAGTGAAAACGTTTTTCATCAGAGGTGACACCAAGGATGAGCGCCACACTGGGAAACACAGAACCGGCCCGATTGGTGGTCACTGAGGCAGGGAGAGGTAATTTGAGGGCTTGTTTCCAACATTCTGCGGTGGGGGGGCATATTGGGTGCGCCAAATAATTTTCGGCGGGAGTGACAACAGAACTTTGGGACCAGGCTAACGATCAGTTAGTATTCAAGGATGGAATCATTTGTCCATGTCACGTACTGGAATTCCGCGATGTACTTGAAGAACGAGACACATTGGAAGAATGATATACATTGGAAGAGCGCGATACATTGGAAGAGCGCGACACACTGGAAGAGCGCGACACACTGGACGAGCGAGACGCATTGGAAGAGCGAGACGCGTTGGAAGCGTACAACGTGTCGGAAGAGTGCGATGCGTTGGAACGTGGCATTGATTCGTAGTCACGAGAAGGACCACGAGACAAGGGGAGTGACGCGCCAGAGTTGAACTGTGATTTGAAGGGATCTGGGGGTTGATATAGAGTGCGATGGTTCTTTCCCATCTTGGCGTATTTTTGTACATCATCTGGTTTGGTGTCGAAGGCTGGAAATAATAGGGGACTTGCATCCCAGGAGACAAGAAAATCGTGAGGAAGACGGACATCAGTCACGGCGTCGATTCGCCTGGAGGGAAGTAGGTTAAATGGTTGAATGAGCCAGACAGGAAGACCTGCGAATTGAAACTCCTGAGCAATGATGGGGTCATACGTGAAGGCTCCGATGGCGTTTACAGTCTCGGTTGCACGGTCCTTCAACCCAATCATGCGGGGATGGTGGATCTGCATGTAATCCAGTATGCCAATCAACTCGAGGGTGAGCCGCTGCACATCAGTCCATGTGAACCGCAATTGCAAGAAGGATAGTGGAAGGGAGGTGAAACGTTGATGTGCGTGTGCTAAGACCTGTCCCATGATTAAGACGCCCTCATTAGCTTTGTCTTTCTTTGAAGACCGGTAATCATGAAGACGGTCTGCGAGTGGATTGTAGATTTGACTATATGCTGCAAGAATGGTAGGAGAGGGATGTCCAACTCCATTGAGTAATCCACCCGATAGAAGTACAAAATCGTCGGAAGTTAGATTTGTCCACAGAAGGTGTAACGGGTCTTGGTCGCTTTGAGGTCTCCGCGGTATAGCACCTAGGTGACAGTAATCAGACGTATGAAGCTGTGGCCAAAGGACTGGATCGTCCTCAGCATAGCGAAAGTCTGAACGAATTCTGATTGAACGAGCCCTACGAAGAAGGAGTGGCATATAGATAACAGGCATGTTGGGGGTGGTGACAAAATAATCCCCCCCGTCAACAACTGCACCGACTAAACCGTCCCACGGCTTAAGACCTGGACAGGTAATTCAGACATGTACGAAACCATTAGCACTGAAAGTACATACCTTCACCCTGCCCCTTCTTATGCAATAACAAGTTGGGGTTGGCGGCCAGCTCTTGTGGTGTGGAGGGAATCATAGCTTTGTCCAAAGAGGGCTGATTCAACGGGGCAAGGTGCGATGTGCTGAACGCGTAGACCAGGAGGGAGACGGATTTGAAAAAGGGGCCAAGTAGGGCGGAGATGCCTTGAGCGTTCCAACCTTCGTCACTAGGAGTAAGGACGTGTCAACTGACGCAAAGTCACGCTGATAGTCAGGAGGGGATTGGCAAGCGACGCGAAGTCAGGTTGACCAATTCGAGAATGACGCAAAGTCACTTCCCAGCCTAAGGTTTGAGGAGGTATGCTTGCTAGACAAAAAAATGATCAACTATGTTTAAAAATAGAAACACCAGGACTTACAGTGTGTCGAAACCAAAACAGCGTGCGTGAGAGGAAGCAACACGAGTGACGCGGTTTGCTTGTTCGTTTGTTCGGTTGGACAAGCATGCACAAACAGATGGGCACGAGCGATCGAGAGATTTCCAGTTCGCCAGTGCTCTGCTCACTAAACGGCCTGGTGCTGTGAAAGCGTCAACACCGATGTGTATTGAGTCGCCATTTATTTTCTATTTGTTCTGTGATTTAGGTTTTTTTTCAAGTATTTAAGTCTGCCCTCGGGACGTAAGGTTGTTCCTCACATTCCTCATGGTAAATTCTCTCTACTTGGATCCTACCTACAACCCCACTGACGACAAGATCAACTGTCTCATCGTCGAACTCCAAGCAGAGGTAACACCGTTAACGTCAATGACATCACATTGACGTCAAAGCTTCCCGATGGTCGAAAATTCCTCGAGGAAATCCCACCATCGAGGTCTTAACTCCCCAGTTTTGGGAAGTCCCGCAAAGCACTGACAGGGAGTCCGACAAGTATGGGGAGCTTCCCCTTGTGGGGGGGAAATCCCCATGGTCATTGAGGGAATGATGGGGACCTCCCTCGGACTTCCCAACTACCAAAGTACCAAAGGAACTCCCCGACGTGGGCTGGGGGACTTACCGGTGCTGGGGGACCCCCCTAATTCTTACCTTGTTAGGCGGGTTTACTAGCCTGAAAGTCTATCCTAACAAGGCACCCAGGTGGGCTGACTGAAGCGCTTGTTCATGCTCATCCACCTCATCATCTGCACCTCTCCCATGACGAAATCCAAGACCTGGCAGAATCATGTTCTCAGCTTGAGAAAGGGCTAAACGCTGTCCGGATTCGTGACAGAGATGACATTGATTCATCAGTTGCCAACACGGCATCCTAGTCTCTTTTGAGCCATCCACCAGATCTCCCATCCCCTTGCTTTGCCCTAGTCGTGCATTCCTTGCTGAATTTATGCAAGATGAATGTCATTTGAATTGTGCATGGGCAAAGCTATGTGGTCTACCACCTCGAGAGATTAGTCGATGGGAACATGCGCTCAGGGAAGCCCTTGAATGGCGGTGTTGGGTTTGTAAGATACTTGCCAGTATGACATCCCCAGTCCCCCACCCTATTCACCCGTCGTTCCTTCACAGAGCGAAATTCGCATACGATCGCCACCATCACTACCTTTTGCTACCCTTCCACGTGCTCGTGCCCTTGGTGCAGATCAGTTCAGCGATATCATTAGTATTCTGGCCTGCCTGAAGTCAAATTTTGTGACAGAACGATGATCAATAGAGTTGAACCATTTCAGCGTCAAATTGTACATCGCTTCAACGATACATTTCTCATATAATCATTAGGCAGCCAATCTGAATTTCATTTCATTCCAATACCCCCACCGACATCAATACCAATTAGCCCCTCACCCCACCACTTACCCATTGCCCCTCCTCCATCATGAATTGAGCTAACTGACCTCTTGGCTCGAAATGCGCAAAAACCAAAATTGCTATGATGTCACGTTCCTGTACCCAGTTGCGAGGCAGAACCGTCGTAATAGCGGGTTCCCTCAATAGTAAAGAATAATCCTACATCTCAAAGTCTGTCCTGCACGCGTGGCGTGGGAAGTATGACGTGCGAGATTGGGCAGCATCGAACAATCATTCAGATATACCAATCATCACACGTCATAGTTCCCAGGACCCTAGGGAATTGTAATCGTCAATCCCTGATCACAAACTCATCTTCAGAGATACGACAATATGACGATACATATAAAATAAAATAAAATCCCTACATTAGACGAAGCGTATATACCATTTACTAAAAGACAACAAAACTCCGCGACGATCAAACAATGATGACTGGCTTACACGCCACTGGCGCTCTCGAATACGAGTGCCCGTCCTTCAACTGGGATGCTCTCGTCGCGGAGTACATTGAGGACTTCGTGATCTTGTAGGGCTTGTCGCAGATGCGCTTGAACACCCCCAGGAACGCCCATGATGGTAAGGGACTGATAACGTGCAAAGGTCATATTCTGGGTTATGAATTCGCTATAGACGACCACCAGATGGACACGCGTTGCACAAAGAAGGGTTTGAAGGGATATCTTCATGATGTCGGATAAGTTGTGCTCTTGGAGCTGTCCTTCAAGGCGATTGATGCAATTAACAAAAGCTTGAACGTCTGGCAAAGAATTACATCGTGCAGGATGGTACCAAATACGAACTTACCCGGAAAAGGTTTTAATTGTGGACGTAATAACCTTGGTGACCCAAAGTCTATGGTGTCCAGGGTGTTGATTGGGGATGATGTATGAGGATTGGACCTAGTATCAGGCATCACTATTTGATCCTTGTGTGCCACTGATGGGTTGCAAAAAGGTGCCTCAGACCGCAATGTGACATTTGAGGGATGGGCTTCACCTTGGAGTTCCAGGAGCGGAGGCGCTGGATATCCAGATGGCGTGACTTTACCATGCAGCGTTGTGGACCCCAGAGAGGTATTCTGCAGGGAATGAATAGCATCTTGAGAAGCTGGAGTCGATTCCTTGATCAGTTCTTGGAAAAATGGGTCAAGGTCGGCAGATTCACGAGCGTCATCGAAGAACAAGGGTAAACGATGTGGCCTGGGGCTTGCAGTTTGTGAGAGGTGATGATCTTTGCTGCTGTTAGGGGGAGGAAGCCGGGGTGACTGCGGTAGTAGCTTCAGTTGCTGTTGCGATTTTCTTGGTCGATGTCCTTTTGGCGGTTTCGAATCTAAAGCTTCTGTCACCCCATTTTGTGTGGGGTCGTCGCCTTCTGTCGTCCCGTTTTGTGCTGGGTCGTCGCCTTCTGTAATTTCTTTGTTTTGTGGAGAAGGAGCTATCATTGGCTGAGTGGCACGTTCAAGATACCGAATCACTAGATTCTGAGAACGGGGAGATACTAATCAGCATCAGGCTACACCTGCGCAGTAGTAACGATGCGATACCGTTGTGATGACTTCGTCGTCAACTTCTTGAACGAATGCTTCGAGACGGGTAGCGCTAGGCGGTAATGCGTGACGATGAGCTTGGGGTAACGTTTGTATATATGCAGCGACCGTTGTAATGGCTGCGCGGGCAAATCGCAGGGATAACACATCAGGATGCCCATGTGCCAACTATGAGACCGATAATTGAGTTATGAGATCGACAATTGAACTGAAAGAGAAGTAATTGGCACATACGAAAAGGTTAAGGCCGCTGTATGCAACGGCTACACGTCTCTCTACAGGTACAGAAAAGATATCGCGTGTCTGTGCGCCATTGGGCAATGAAACGAAGAAATGGCTGATGAAATGGAGGAATGCATCGATCGAAACTTTGCGATGGGGAAGGTGTTCGTAGTCCCAGTATTTCTCTGACATTATGAAGGAAGTAGTGATATGTGTAGAGGTAAGCGCAAGACAGCTCGAGGTGCAAGCAAGAGCCCGTTCAAGACGGGGATCGAGATAGTACGAAACCCGTGTCCTGCAAAAGGAAACTTCGAGATTCACGTCGACACTTCCATTTTATCAAAGAGCATGTTGTGATGACCTGCGAATCCTCCTGTACATTGGGATTACCAAAAAGAGAGGGGCGTGGGAGTGAAGGCTGAAAAGAAGGAAACAGGTTCAGGCTGCGCATCTCCGAGCCCCCATATTCAAGGGGACGTTCATTGACTGTTTGCCCACGATTTGACCATTTTCTCCTTTCCAGGTACGAAATTAAAACCTGGATCGCAGGGCATTTGTGTTATCACATTGTGTTAGAGGTCAGGAAACCCATTAAACTCTTGGTTTGGCAATGATGTCATGGATGGTTGGCTCGATCTATCCCTAAATCCTGCTCGACAATGCTGGATGTCCGCGGCCTCGTTTCGGGGTGCAGATTTTAGTTTATATATCGTAAGTTTCCCAACCATCTACCCAGACATCCACACCTACACTCATGTCATTTCATCATAACGAGACTTCAGAATTCCGAGATCTCCCTCACCGACAAGAGGACATACAGGCATTTCTGTCGTATAGTCAAGACTGGCTTAGGAATCTCCCAAACGGGTCCAAGATCCTAGAAATACAGGCGGTAGATCTTCCCCAGCGACAAAAGCTTGCGGCCGAGGCTGTCAAACTTTTTGTGAGTGACTTTATGCCATACTATCACACGATTTGATATCCTCTCAAGAACAAACACGGTTTTGACGACGTACTTTCTCTGAAATTTGTCGGTGCGATTATGCGAACAGCGGCGATATACATCGACTCCCTCCCTCTCGACAATCGCAACCTTTTGCCACCTGGTTGGCAAAGCCTGTCGTTCCTGTATGCTGACCCAACATTACCGGTCATTACTACAGTTAGTTCCTTTAAGATCTACCAGTACACTTGTTGATGGGCTGAATATATTAGCGCATCCTAAATGGCTATGTGCAACTCTCTACCGGGCCTCGTGAAGACCAAACCCAAGTTGCAGACAAAGGTTTTGTGCAGATCCCCGCAGTGGCTATCCGGGCACTGCAAGAGCGGATAGATAACTCAAAGGAAGAATACAAGAAGAGATATGGCAGAAATCCAGGCGAAGCAAGATCCAGACTTGTTCTTCGAGTATCGCAAGAACAGCTCCAAACCATTCCTCAAACATCCGAGGAGATCGCCAATGTAAAGCAAACTGACGAAGGGAGACGCAACTTTGCAAGGCATCAAGGTAAGTTGAGCGTTATTAGCCCCTTGTCAATAATTGAACAATTATCGAGACCAGCGAAACGTTCAGAATGCCCTAATCCGACCAGGTAAACGTGTTCGATTTGAACTTCCTGCTTCACCAGTCATTGGACAATCACATATTACGCCAACTCCTTCTCCAACAACGAATAATAATACGAATTCCCAACCAAGGACCGTTGCAATGACCTTGGCTCCGTTCCCAACCAGTAACGCCAACACTTCCACGCTTTATTCTATCAGGCTCACAGGTTATGTCTCAGGCGATTTTCTTACCATCGTGGAAAATTTACGGTTTCTGGAAGACCGGTTGCGTACTTGGAGTGGAGACATCGACAAATGGAACATATTCCGACTGAGCGTACGCAAACAAAGAGCGCATATCCTGGAAAAGCTGGAAAGCTACGTCGGACAAAACATGGGCGTTATTACCAAGACGCCTTGTCCTACCTTGGAAAGTCTTGGGATCTCCCCCGAGATTCAACAAGCCATTCACGATTCGTTTGATGACTATGATGCACACGAAAGTGTTGAACGGAACCTGTCCTACATGACGGAATACCTTGCCATGCGCCCGCGTCCTTGAGTACATACAGTATATTCCGGATTGCAGCCCTGGGGATTGAGAAGGGAAGAGAGAAGTCTGGGGGATTGGAAGGGACAAGGGACGAATAGAAACTTGAGCTTTTGTACGCTCCACTGTGGCTACAAGTCTTTGAAATAGCCCTTGAACTACACGTCGAAATTCGGAAATGTGTTCGAGTTTCGAAATCAAACGCAGTAAGTGGGGGTATTATTGAATCATTTTGGGACTTGGCGTAATGTTCCTAGCGGGCGCTCGATGCCATGCCTAGGACCCTGTGAATCTCACTGATCGACTCAGAATTTCGGAGACTCCTTCCAGGTTAACTCGAACAACGCATTTGCAGGTCAATATCATCTTCATTATCCTCTACATCTCTCTATATTCTATGGAAGCAAACCCGCAGTTCCGAGGGTCATATGACCCAGACCGAACGGTGCATTATTGGCACCTGCCTAATCGCGCACAGTCCATCAAGGCATTTCTCGATTTTGTTGGCGATTGGTTGCTAGAAAACAGTAGGAATTTGCCCGATAGTGCAAGAGCCCAAGATTTATCAGAGGTCCATGCTGATACCAGGCAGCAACTTGCCTCTGCCGCGGTACGTCTTTGGGTGGGTGACTTTTCTGTGAAAACATTTTCTGTCAAATTGACAATGTCAGGTTCAACATGGCTTCCGAGATGTTCTGCAAATTCGGTTTGTCCGGGCTATCATGAAGACGGCACTGATGTACATCAATTCCCTCCCGTCAACCATCCGCCACGCATTACCCGATGGTTGGCAGCAGATATCAGAATACTTCAGGTATAGGCATTCGGATCCCATCACCACCGTGCGTCGACTTCAATTTGATTGTATAGACCACAGCCTCACGAAGTTGTTTCATAGAACTTAGTGCTCCAATATATTGAAGGACGAACTGAACAAGAACACGGTCCTGCTGATGACCATCCTGAGATAATCCAGCTTCTTCAAACATGCCAGGAAATATCACCAATGCGTCAATTACACGGTCACTATGCCACACCAACCCCTGCCGCTCAAATGGAGGCAACACAAACACAAACGCTTGAACGCCGACAGGGTCAACATCAACGACGCGATTCTAGTGAATATGAGATGTCAGATGAGGAAGAGAGGTCTCAGTCAACCAGGACCAGCGAGTATGTGACAGATGAGATAGATGACAGCGACCATGATACGATAATGGACGACCCTCAGCGTAAGTCGACATATTTTACGAGTCTACTTTACTCACACCAGAGTATAGCTGGTCCTCCGTTGACACCTTTTCCTATCGGTACAAGTTCATTCACTACTGGCTGAATCCTTGGCTGAAACACCTTACATAGATGTCATGGCTTTCGTTTCCGGTATCCAAGAGTACGAACGGCAGCGCTTGAACGCCTCTTCCACGAAAAATGAAGCCTTTATCCAATCAGCAATAACAGCCCACCGGACATATATTCTTGTGGTCTATAACAACTTCATTGAGCAAAACCAGGCTTCCATAACCAGATCAGTCACCATGACACAGTTGGGCGTTCCCCCCGAGGTTCAGGCTGTTGTTGTGGAGGCTTTAGACGATGTAGGGTTCGTTGAAAACCTGGACCGTGATGCACTAAGTGCCGTTGCGAGGACAATTGCAAGAAGACGGCCCCGATAATCCCCAATTGCAGGACATCATGGTTTTGAAAACTCGTGCTCAAATTTCCCTTTGAAAAAACTACCTACCGATGGTCTTGGTGCTATAAACTTAGTGATAAAAGCATATTAACGTTGAACACAAAGTATTTAGCCCTTTATACAGATTAAAAATGAACGCTGCCTCCTAAATAGTGATGCCGTGGCTGGCTGAGCCGAGCCGCGGCTGGCTTCACGTGGCTCGGCCCTGCTTTCGGCTAGGCTCAGCTCGAGAAGCCGGAGCAAAGCCGGGCTTCCCTGGAAACTGGAACTCTTTTTCAACCTCACGATTTTGTGAGTTTCCGGGCTTAATTATTACTTAAATCAATTGTACACAGTATATCTACACTAGTTACCTATATAACAGTTGAATACAGCCACGAAATACGTGGTGAGCAATGATATTCAAAAATTTCGTGGGAGGTGATGCAGCTTGAGCCCGCGAAGCCGGTCCAGCCCAGCCGAGCCACGTGGTTTGCCAAGCCGTTCCTGGCTCGGCTCGGCTGTGAATGTGGCTGTGGTCCAGCTTTG
>ML208840.1:0-16061 GCA_004369065.1 Pluteus cervinus
TCAAAAAAGCGGATTTGCCATGGAATTTCCATGCATCTGAGTTTAGCAGCACTAATACTCTCTTAAAATATTTGTTCCAGATGCCTAAAATCTCTAATAATATGTTTCTAGGATACCTCAAACTTTTGTAGCATGTTGACAGAGTAGCTGTGCCATTGCTGCACATGCTGCCCTTAACATTGTTGGCAGGTTGGTGGCATCAGGGTCCAACTACCACTTTTTTTGATCCATGTGGCATCTGACAAACTTACAGTGTGAATACCTTCACAAACACAGGACTCGGTTATGCCAGGCTTGCCATGGCCCATAGTGCTAAGTCTCCTGTTCATCCAAACCTTGCATTCTCGATTGATTTACTCGAGCTGTATCAGGCCTTGTTTGAAAGATCTTGCGATGCGGTTGGTTCTATGGCTACCGCATTGCACACATACTACCAGCGTCGCGGGTTTAGCATCCTAAACAAGAAGGTACGTGCAACCTTTCGTAAGTAATTTTGATCGACCAACTGAAGTTATTTTCTTGCAGGGTGGGCGGCTTCAAGATCCATTCCGTCGTGGCCTTGGACATGCAGTACAGTGGTACACGACTGTGAAGACGCGCCTCGAAAAAAAGGTGGATTCATTTATTGCAGAATGTGTCAGTCAACCCAACGTGGACGCGAAACAGTCAACACCCGACGAGACTACATCAACCGTGCCGGACCTGACAGCGCAAGTCCTTCTGATTACCCCGCACTCGCCTTCGACTTCTGACTCAACAGTCACTGCCAAGGAGCCCGAGGTAGTTGCGGATGTTTCCACCAAACGTCAAGACTCTTCCGCCGAGCCTCAATTACATCCGGGGCGTGCTTCCAGGCACCTGCAAATGAGGTGTCCTGCTTGTTTTGGTTTGGCAGAATGGGGCCAATCGCTCATAGAAAGGTGAAGAGGTTTCTTGGGACCGTTTGAATGAGGCTGATCAAACCTCAGTGGTGGTGATGTTCACGTAGCGCTTGATGGCAATTTTCATCATCGCCATCTTGCCCGAGCAGGAGACGGGCCCAAAGCCGGTATACCAGAGTGGATCATACCAAAATCCGATGTCGACGACGCAGGGGAACGGATAACCAAGGCACGGAAATCAAAGCCGAAAAGTTACACGCCGCTTGTACCCCATGAAGCCATCGACCTGTGTAAAGAATCCTACGATGCAGCTAATGAAAGCAAACAGAAGGCGAACGCAGAGAGATATGACGACACTGGGATTATGTGCCTTGTCTGCCGGCACGACATCCCAATCTTTCTAGCAAATATTGACACTCCAGGCGAACAACAAAAGTACGCTGTCGCCCTCCTCCAGGAGCTGTTTTCACATCTCCCACCACAAGCAACGGTTTCATCCTTATACGATGTGGGATGTGTGGCGGATCGATCGTTGAAAATGGTACGTACTGTCTATATCACGCACTCAGAAAACTGAGGATATGGTCACCAGTATGATATCCTCCCAGAACAGATTGTGAAGTGGTTACGCTTTGCTACATCCATCATGCACGCTTACGGACACCAATGGTCCTGTCAACTCGTCTACAATCCCAGACTTCGAGAAGGCCTTGGCCTGACAGACGGCGAGGGTGTGGAAAGGTTGTGGTCTCGGATGCGACGTTTGATAGGGATCGAGCGGAGTCAATGGGTTGAGTATCTCACCTCAATATGCACAGTGCTCATACTAACTGTTTTGGTAGCGATCCCGGAGACTTTGGCTCCTCGATCGGCAGACGACATTTATCGCGGGGGATCTCCGTGAGGATTTAGGATCTTGGCTGGTGAGAAGGCTCCGCAAAGGTGTCCAAGATCAGGGGAATCATGCACAAGTTCAGTTGTGGACATGCGGCGTCCCTGTGGAGACGTTGCGTCTACAATGGAAAGACCAAGTGGCAGCTCAGTCTTCCCTTCGTGCTCGTACGTTGTTATTCATAGTGTATGCCCTGCACCCACAACTTCCGACTCACAGATGCACCTGCTCGGCTGAAGAAGGAGTTAGATGAAGTATTGTCACTCCAGGAACAGCTTGAAGATATCGAGAACTCAATTGCCACGACAAAGTCTGCTATCGGAAAATCGTCAAAAGCATCAAAAGCATCAAAAACATCAAAAACATCAAAAACGTCAAAAACATCAGCGAAATCCTCACTCGAACGCCTCACCTCCCTTGAAGGACATCACAGCGAGCTCAAGGCGGATGTAGAAGAGCTTTACATCTCGCTTAATGTTCCTGAAGGCTTCCCCGAGTTGGAGCATGTCGGTTTTGACTTTGTGCGGATACTCTTGATGGCCCGCGACCTCAAGATAAATATTCGAAAGCGGGCAATTGGGAGCTTTTTCGAATGGGATAAACTTGACCAAGCAAGTGGAGGAAGAGCTGAGGCGTTAGGTATGCTATAACTTCCTTCGTTCATTCGTTGGTGTTGACCTAGACAAGGGACCAAGCTTCATCAACACACGCGGAAGGCGATTTCTAAACGAGCACCCGCACTGACGAATTCAATCAAAAAATACAACTCTTACTGCGAAAACCTTGAAAAACTCTATAAGAAGAAATGGGGGATCCCTCTCCCAAAGGCACTTCCAATCAAACTTGCTGACCTTCGTGAAAGCTCAGACCTCCTTCAAGATGTTTGGATTACGCCAATCACGGCATTGACAGAAACCTCGGAGGCTGGGTCAACACTGAAGCCATTGTGGCTTACCGATATCGATGTTCGTAATGGGATCCGTTCTATGCTCAAGCTTGAACGTTGCCAGGAGGAACATGTATGCTTACAACGGGAAGCCGACAACCTCGCACGTTGGTATGAACAGGAGTTGAGAGCAGTGGAGTCGGCATTGGGTCAGTCCAAAAGTACGTACGCCAGACTTCTTGGTGCTCAGACCTGTTGACAGAATATATGCCTGAACAGATAAAAAATATATGGTTCTATTACGACAACGACACCGCTTCCTTGCGGAACTCCATAACTTGTGGACCTCTGCTCTACTTCCAATCGAGAGACTTGCAATCCCTCAAGACATCCAGCAACACAGTCAGGATTCTTTCGAAGCGGATAACTTTCCAGACACGATCGCGGTCCTGGCGGCCGAAGACTTCCTTCTCGAGGTCGACGCTCCTCACGAGGTCTCTCACAATGAGACTTTGATGCCAGAGGAAGCACTCCTCCTAGATTCGCTTGACGACGATGTTGCAGATGACGTCCAGCGTGATACATCGGCGGTGGAACTCACGATAACAGACGTGGTTTTATCGTGGGTCATTCCGGTAAGTGGGTCATATATCAACTTCGTGGTCGAAACCTCAGCACCCTCGTTAGGATGACATCACAGTCGACAACGAACTTTCTAGTCATCTTCCTCTACCTCATGAGGTTTCAGATTCTCACGATACTCAACCTCACCGAATTATTGCAGGCGATCATACTGCTGGTGTTCCCAGCGTAGAATTCACAGCCCGGGACATACACCGACTTCAGCAACCATCAGAGCGCTTGAATAACATCTGCCTCAATGGTGGCGCCCGTTTGCTACAGGAGCTGTACCGAAGGATCCCAGATGAGGCTCAACATGCCAATGATTGTGCTATATTGACAACTTACGAGCTTCCCCGCATCCGCTTCAAAGCATCTGATGAAGAACTCTGGCGTCAGACGCGTGGATCTCTCTACTGGACAAAGAACACATGGATCCTTCCCGTTCATCGGCCTGAACCCGAGGCCCATTGGGTTTGCTGTGTATATCAACTTCAGCGGCAGCGATTACTTCTGTTTGACAGCCTAGGTTCCCGGAAAAACTGGGGTAATGATATACAGGTACTGAAATTTGTGTATCTTCTTCCTGTCAAACTGACCAAGTTGCGTACAGGATGCAATGACATTGCTCGCTCGACTTACATTGATTGCTCAAAAACACGGAATG
Organism: Pluteus cervinus; assembly: GCA_004369065.1. Taxonomy (NCBI): domain Eukaryota; kingdom Fungi; phylum Basidiomycota; class Agaricomycetes; order Agaricales; family Pluteaceae; genus Pluteus; species Pluteus cervinus. The sequence goes on from ML208840.1 coordinate 3,948, forward strand.
ACAGCTAATGTCGCACTTGAAGGCTGGTCTGTCTATCCCGTTGTTGTAAGTGGCCTTTTCCTCACCCGAGGAGGTACATCTGAACCTTTCTAGACATGCCCTCTCCAAAATAATGATTATGACTGTGGGGTCTGGGTTCTGGCCTTCATTGCCTCAGTGCTTCGTGGGTTTGATCATACGGGTATCACTGAGGTTGCTCTGTCACGTTTACGCTACTATCTATTTTGTCATGTCTTGCAACTACCACGCACTCAATGATTTTGTATCGAACGGTCTAACACCAAATGCCATTAAACCGACTAACTGAAGAAGACATCAATCTGAGTGATCTAAAAGAAAGTGATCGGAAAAGCATGTCAAGACAATTCGTCGACCGCTCGTGATTGGCGTACTGCAATGCGCAAGTAGTCGTGTCATGGCTCCAAAAACCTGACCGGATACCACCGGAATTTTTGCATTTAGTTGTGGAATGCAAAACTCACCCCCTTCCCAACCAGGACCAATCGGTATAACCCATGTAATTGACTCTTTTCCGTCATTCCAGTCTACGTGATAACGCTCACTTGTCCCTTCCTTCGCGGCAATCGTGAAAAAAGCACCTTGAAAATCCAGTGCGTTTCGCGTGGCGTATGATTTAGCCAAGTATCTCCGCGCCCGGGTCAATGCACTACGCCACGAGGTCAATAGCTGTAGACGGAGAAGAAGAAACGCCACGTACCGTTGTTGCCTTGCATATTGGTTAGGATAGTATGAACGGAGGAAGTTGAGAATCTTGGGGGCGATCTCTTCTCCAACAATCCGAAGGAAAACATCCATTGCCACCATCACATCATCCAGTTGATTCCTCCTCTGTGAGATGTGGTCGTTTTGCTGTTACCTCCCAAGTGCCGAAATGGTAAGCCGGAGTTGTCGAGCGTGATTGCTCTCGTTTAAGATGATGTTTCGGGTTCACTTTCATCAGATTGTCCCAGGCGCGAATGAGTTTGTTGATGGTAGCTGGAGTGAGGACGTCATCAAAGCGGTAGAAGAAAAACGGTGGGTGGCTCGGGTTAGCTTGAAGGATGCTTGAGGGGATACAACCGCGAAGGGGTCCCAATGTTTTGCCCAACGTGGGCAGGTCCTGAGGTAGACCGGGATATAAATTCGCAATGGTTTCGACGACGATTGCAGTCTTTGTCTGACAAGATAGGAAATGGTTGGGGTATGTTGTAAACTGGACCGACTCTGTACTCAGGTAAATTTCGTGAAGTGGAATTGAAGAAGAGACGGATACCGGTGATTTTTTTGAGATATTCCTGCTTTTTGGCGGGCCAAATACTATTGAGGTATCGCTTCTGCCTTGCCTCTTGACTTCCAGGGCTTCGTTGTCCTCGGGGTTTCAGGGAAGTGAGCGGGGAAACAGCTGGTGGAAGATTAATGACATTTGCCGTAATCCGGACGGAAGGTGTGTCGATGGATCCTGTCAGGGTAGCGTGGCTGTCGGCCAAGTTGGTGGAACCTTTCTTCCCAAGTTGGCGTTTCTGCTTGCGCATAAGCGCTTGCTTTGCCTTCTGCTTCTTCTGTCCGGTCTCGCTGCGTTGGCCACGGGGCATTTTGAGTGGGTATTTGCAAGGCCTGGAAAATCGTCGATCATCTCTGAAGTCTGACTAAGCGCTCAGCACTGATCAACGACGAACCTCGACGACATTACAGCTGGCAGCCTGCTACTTACTTCTCTCGGGCATCAAAAGAGACAAACAGAGATTGGGGCGCAAGACGGTTGTGTTTAGTGTTTACAAAAAACGTAGTACAACTACAAAAAAGCTGGGGGCTGGGGTATAACACGGACCTCCCCCTTTTGCCACGATTCTTCGTACAAGCGCCAACCTTCCTCCTCACTGCCAACCTTCCTATAACAAGCCCCACGAACCCCAAGGACAAGAGCCGAGACCTGATCCCTAGAGGGAATTGAGTTGAGGATGAATGTGAGATAAAAGTCACACTGACCATCCAAGAAAGACGCCAACATCATAGCCGGCAGTGATGAGGTGCCAAGTTGCGCGGCCATGTTGGGGGTTGCGCCTTCCACTACCAGTCCCAGCCCCACCACGATTACTACTAACTCCAAGAGTAGGAGTGCTGCGATCGCGTGCACTACCAGCACCACTACCACCTCCAAGGGCAAGAGCACTATGGTGGCGTGCACCACCGGTACCAACTCCAAGGGGAATGACGTCTGCAAGTTCCCGTATTAGTGATAATCGAGAAAAACAGCGAATAAATGTGAAAGATACTGACTGGAAATCACTTGAGCGGAGGACGGGGCCCGTCGTGCGGTCAGGGAGGAAAGTTTTTCTGTGGCTTCGCGCGTGGCGGCAGAAGGAACAGAACCTTTGATGTCCGGGAGTGGGCGCTCAAGGCGACGAGTGGATGAACTTGGCGAGGACACCGGAGAGTCATAGGACTCAGGTTCACTACCGGTGTCAAGCGCTGGACAATACATGAGAAAAATTTGGATAAGAGAAAGAAACTACAGACCGTTGACGACGCCTGTTGCAATCTTCAGGGCATCCAGCAATTCCCCGATGGCAAACGAGGAGAGGAAATCGACACGAGCTGCCCGGGTTTCGAAAGTATCAGGGTAGATTTCGCTGAGTTGGCGCATAGCTGGAGTTTGGGGGTGTTGGGAATGAGGGTGTTTGGGAGACGAGTTGGTGGGTTGGAATATATGCGTCAATTAATGGCGAATAAACTCGAAGGTCGATTAATCGAAGAGAAGCGCCTCGATGACAAGGCGTCAGGCAAGGTGGATAGAGTTCCTTTGCTGGAGAAGCATGACGCGGCCATACTTCATTTTGTTACCTTTGCTACATCGAGGACCCAGTCAGATGGTTATGAGACCATGTTGTATGTTGTGGATACTGTTGGCATTGGCGGTGGATATCACAGCAGAGGTTGGGGCCCGAGGGTGGACCAGCGTGGGAGAAATGATGGTATGTGATTACGTGACAAGATGCCAAAAAATTACCACTCCTTCCTTTTCGCCATGAAGGCCCTTGACTGTGTTGGTGCTGATTGCGTCTGTGTTGACGCCCTGCGCGTAAAACATCGTTGAGGTTTCGAGGCAATGATCTTCACATTGGGGATCACACAAGAACTGGAGATAATGTTAGCGCCGAGGCGTTTCTGTTGACGCCGTGCGCAAAATATTGTCGAGGGCTCTTGTGTGATCTACATCCGCTCATGCATTGAATAGTCCGTAAGTCCTTCTTGGTTCTTTTTCGTTTCACCCCTTAACCTTCGGCTTGGTTAGCATTCTATTTCAATGGAAGTGTTCAACCCCAAGGGGGGCTATCATATTCAAGCTGGTTCTTCAATTCAGTGGTGGCGGTTGAGGATCAGGCGACGCTCAGTTAATTGGCGGAAAGTTGTGAGTTTTTTTTTTGCTGTTGTTAACAACCATTTGACGCCAATGCCCTCATCAGCGCTGTCTGTATCCAACTTAAGGACTGGAAGAGTCATTTTGGGGTTTTTCGGTGCTTATTGCGTTCAGAAGTGATGCGCGCTTATCTTCCGGCGGCTGTGGGGCAGTTTGTGGGGGCAGAGATTGTGGTGGGTGTCTGACAGTTGTACGTTTTTGTGCTTCACCTCTTCTTCGACCTTTGCTCAATTCTCTCCTAGTGTTCGTTGAATAACCTCAGGAACATCTGCAGATGTTTGAAGTTTTGTTGAACGTTTCTAGTGTGCGACCCATGGTACGTTATTTAAACGTTGTCGCCTCTCGTTTGACGCCCCTCCTCACCCATCGTCTTTTCTCTCCAGCCTTGCTAATCTCGTCTGAACTCCCTCTTTTGTCCTCACTAAAATCTACATGTCGGAAATCAACATACCCGCAGAGGTCATAGGTACGTTTACGACATGTCTACGGGGACAGCGACGATATCTAACGGTCGAACAGCTGAACAGGCCTGACAAGTGTTTGCTGATCTTGACGATGAGCAGCTCCAAGCGATGTACCTCGAGGATACTTTGGAGATTATGGAGTCTTCATCCTTGTCCTCATCTGCACCGACGCTTCAAAATCCGTTGCCATCTGCTGATCTCGACGTTGAGCAGCTTCAAGTGATGTACTATGGGGCCACCTTGGAGCACATGCAGTCCTCGTTGTCCTCATCCGCTTCCTCAGTTGACAACACATCCCCGTCCTCTTCGTCTATGTCTATGGCTCCCATTGACGATGCGTCTTCGTCATCTTCGTCCTCGTCTGTGGTTCCGTCTTCATCCTCTTCATCCACGTCTGCAGCCCCCATTGGCACTTCGTCTACGGCCCTCGTTGACAACACATCCTTGTCTGCGGCTCCATCTGCGGCTCCCGTTGACAACGTGTCTTCGCCCTCTTCATCCCCGTCTGCGGTTCTGTCTTCATCTACCGCTCCAGTTGACAGTGCGTCTTCGTCGTCATTGGACCAAGTTGGCGGGGATGGTGTCGAACAATCTTCTCTCAATTCCTCCCTCTTGAATGCCGGTGCTGGCGGCATTGATACCCAGTCTCCCAACCCACCTCTCTTGAATGCCGGTGCTGGCGGCGTTGATACCCAGTCTCCCAACCCACCTCTCTTGAATGCCGGCGCTGGCGGCGTTGATACCCAGTCTCCTCTCAACCCACCTATCTTGAATGCCGGCGCTGGCGACGTTGATACCCAGTCTCCTCCCAACCCACCTCTCTTGAACGCCAGTGCTGGCGGCGTTGATACCCAGTCTCCTCTCAACCCACATCTCTTGGATGTCAGTTGCATTGGCGTTCAACCTGTCTTGGAACCTTCCTCCAGTCTTTCCCTCTTGGGGACCGCGAGCAGCGTTGACATTATCGATGTTCAACACTTTGTAGAGTCTTCTCTCAATCCCCCCCTCTTGGACGCTGGCGGTATCGATAGCCAGTCTTTCTTGGAGTCTTCCTCCGACTCACTCGCCACATTGGCCCCCTGGGATGTGGAGCAGGTTGGCGGCGGCGGCGGCTCACACCTAGCAGATTCTGCTGAGGGTCCTCAGGTGTTGGACTCGGATGGCGATGACGAACCTCATGCGCCTTTCGTGGTTGTCGGGGACGAGGAACAAGTTGGAGGCGGTCGCCAATCTCCCCCTCCGCCCATCATGAAGACACGCCTTCGACAGAATCCCAAGTCGACCACTAAGGCTGTGGCCTCTGGTATCTGTCATATCCGCCCCTCTCGTCAAATACCACCTCCATCTACTTCCTTGGATGCGCTTGACACCCCTCAACCATCAGTTACATCACCCAACTCTCCAACGTCTTCCAACGTCCAACCTGCAGCCACAACTACCTCGGAGTCTCCTTTGGTCATACCTTGCACGGCGTTGTCCGCATCTGGACCTATCTCGCCAGTTCTCAAGCCAGATACGATTTCCACATTGTCATCACTTTCGCCTGCCATCGAAACTACCAGCCCTGCAACCAGCTTATCTCTTGCTCTGCTGTGCTCGTCGCCTCCAACGACGACCAGCCCTCCTACGTCTCCACCCATCTTACTGGCTCCCAAGCCGGATACGACTTCCACATCATCATCGCCTTTACCTGCTGTCGAAAACACCAATTCATCGACATCTACAAGTTCTTTCCTCACCACCATCCTCAACAAGATATCCACAGATGCGATTCAACCCCCCTCTCAATCAGCTGTCCTTGTGACAGATCCGCCTCAACTTGAACCAACGTCAACTCTTGCATTAAAGCCCGCTCCCCAATCACACTCTCCACGCTCCCCACTCGTCGACATTGATACACATTCCTCTTCACTCCCACCACATCCCATCCACCAGGACCCCCTTCCGTCCCCACCACCTCTCGTCGACATGGACGTGTGTTCATCTCCACCACCACCTCCTGTCGAAATGGATGACGACGATGACCAGCGCTCATCTCCACCATCTCTCGTCGACATGGATGTCGATGATGACCGGTGTTCGTCTCCACCGCCTCTCATTGATACCGACATGCGCTCTTTGGATCTCGGTGACGAACAGAGTAACGGGCTGTCCACGGAGTCCAGGGTCTATAAAGGGAAGGAAAAGGCCACTATATCGGTGGTCTTACCCTCTCTTGATTCGATCGTGGATAGAGATGATGCTAGGACTGAAGGAGAGGACATTACGCTAGTGTCCACCCCCGCCGAGCTTCCGTCTATATCTCTCCCCCCTGGACGGCTGTCCAATCATCACCAGGACATCATGCAGGAAAGGTTCGAGGCTATTGTCAACCTCATTCTCGAGGTTGTTCATTTGACCGATAAACGGTACAACTTCGATCAAGTCCTCGGTCTTTTTTCACGATCTGTTGGGCGTTCTGTTGGTACCACTACCAATGGCTGGAACCTCTATCAGCACTACTTTCGGGAACATCTTTCCCAGGAGCTCAGCCGTGCTGGATTTGACAAAGACACTCCTGCTGGTGCCGTCACTGGCGCGCAGCGCTCGTTTTGCTGGGAGAAATTTCAATCTGACAACCCGGACTGGAAGGATCTATTGCAGACCTCTAAATCTGCCGAGGAGGCCACTCCCCGCGACACCACTCTTGCGCATCGGCAACAAATCTTCGACCGCTTTGCATTAAATCTTGCTCAATTGGTATGTGCTCTTTGTCCGTCAATGTTGTATGCGTTTTCATAATCATTGCACAGGCCAACACCGTGCATCTACGAAACAATGTAGATACAATGTTTGTGATCGTCGGGAACAATATCCAGACCGATGCAAAGCTCTCGGCGATGTACTCAACGAAGTACTGCTCAAATGTACGCTTCTATTCCAAACTATCTTGCGCATTGATACTCATTATTCGTAGTTCTTCCAGGAGTGTTGCAAGTCCGACGATATCAATATGCTGGCTCACATGAAGGCTCATGTATAGTAAGTTCAATGCACGTCTTCTCTCGTTTTTATATCTAAATATTTTTGTCAGTAATCAAAAGTCTTTAGCGGGACTCCCGATTCTTCAGATTTCGCCTCAGATATTGCAACATCTCCAAACGGCCGTTACTGTCGACCTGGTGGCCGGTACTATTGTTCCTATTCTTGCTCCTTCATCCACCCCCGCCCCTTCGTCTGCTCTCGCTATCCCCACCCCACCCATGCCAGGGTCAACCACCCCAATGTATCTTCCAGTCCCGCAAGGCCTCATAACAATAAGCAATACTTACATGGTCCCTTACGAGTCCAAGGCTTCGCGTGAAGATGCCATCCGGCTTCAGGACCTCCTTGCTCACCGAGCGCGTACGTTTTTCTTGTCTACATTTATCCCTCATGTATTGACTTTTAACAGGTGCTGCCGGGTTGTTCTTACCATCCAGTATCGACACTAATGCACAATTTCCCTGGAAGAAATTGACTGGCCACCTTGGTCGCGGGGGGTTGGCGCTGGTCAATTGGCCTAACCATATGAAGTGTCCACTCCCTGGACATGAAGCTAATGGGAAAGGCCTTCAAGGTCTCCGTTCTTGGGAGCAAACGGAGTTATTCCGCGCTTTGGCAGCCCATCATCCCAACCCGCTAACCTTTGTTCCCTATACTGGAAGGCGTAAGTTATTCACTTCTTCACTCTACTTTCGAAGACTGACATATTCATATAGTATCTTGGGACTGTCGTCCGCTCATAATCACGCTACCAGTGGGCGTAGAGCATGCTGGGCCCATCCAAGTTGGCCTGTATTCTCATGGTTTCATTCGGGAAGTGGGGGGGGTTTCGGGAACTCCCAATGCACCCACATTGTCGCCGCCATCTGGTCCTGAGCTGTCATCTCCCGCTGTTCAGGCCACCTCGTCATCGTCATCACCACCCATCTCATCTTCCCCTTCGCTTGTGGTGAATCCAGCACCCCTACCGTTACCAGCTCCTGTGCCAGCCGACCGCCCTCGCCCTCGCCAACGTCGGACAAAGGCTTCGAACTCTCATGAAGGCTCTTCAACGCGTCCACCGAAGGCTCGCAAGGGTGGGAACACGCGCCGTTCTATCAAGTCTATCGAAATCGTTCAGGATTCTGATGACGAGGACATACCTGTCACACCTTTGAACTTCGAAGTGGATGATCCCACTCGATCTTCGTCTCCCATGCCGTCTCCAATCATCAGGCCTCTCCAGCCTCAGCCTATCAAATATATGGAGATTGACGAACAGACTCCAGCGACTGCCTCTTCGACCTTGGCGGATAGTTCCACTACGACCCTGACGTCGGTCCAGGACATTGCACCAACCTCCTCGACCTTGGTGGATAATTCCACTACGACCCCGACGTCGGTCCAGGACATTGCGCCAACCTCCACCCCCGTGTCACCAGTAGCATCATCCATAAATGAGCGAAAGCGCACAGCTGACGATGCAGGGTCGTCCCTCGACGACGCTCCTGATGCGAAACGTACCCGGCATGCGGGTGCTGAGTCCACACCAGCATCACTCCCTTCCATGATCACTTCTTCCATCCCAGCAAACACGGTCATCGCCCCGTCCCCTCTTCCCCCTCCGTCGAACCCCTTGACAGCCACTGCGTCCTCTTCCGTTCCAGCAAGCACTGTCATCACGCCGTGCCCTCCATTGAACCCTTTGACGGCGACTGCATCCTCTTCCACCCCAGAAAATATTGTCGTCACACCATCCCCTTCCACCGCAGCAGTACCAACAGTCCCTGTCGAAATGGCAACATCGCCGTCTATCACCACTTCCCACCAGGCTCCACAAACTCTGGACACCTTTTCTACAAATCAAGTTGGTGGCGGCTTTCCTCCATTCAATCTCATGACGCCCTTCCCCCAGAACGATTTTTCCCTCTTCCAACGGGGTTACGGCTTCAATCGTTTCCCCATGGGATACTCTGGGATGAGCTCCGGAATGGGGTCCGGAATGGGGTCCGGAATGGGGTCCGGAATGGGGTCCGGGATGGGGTCTGGAATGGGCTCGTTTCCTTCTATTCTCCCTCAGTGGAACATGAACACACATCCCAACCAATATAACCTCACTCCACTCAACAATTTCGGCTGGAATGGTCAAACCCCGAACTCCTCCGCCTTTATGACTATGGGGATGCAGCAGCCCTTTGGCCTTTCTGATGGATTCATTCCTGATGACCAAAATCCATGGCAGGATCCATCAACAAACACGCGCCCGTAAACCAGAGTTTGGTGTTGTGTCGTGTAAAGTCCAGCTCGTGTTTCTATTGATCATTCCATCTTGTTGTGTATAATCCTACCCTCTCGTATTCTCGTATAATCTCATCTGTAAATCCTCTTGTATCACTGTCTAATAAATGTTTGTTCTGTACCTACACTGCGGAGACTTCGTAGGAAAACTCAAAGTGCAAGTGAAACTGAAAATGAACATAAACCACGTGCATAACTCACGTGGGTGCTGTAGCTCAACAAATAGCCAAGGCCTGGCACTCGACACACAACGCAAAGTTTGCGCTAACTGACTCTCAGACTTCGTGCGAGAAATCGACGTTGATATGTTGTTCAAAATGATGTTTCTTCAAACCTCTTCAAGGTGCTTTGCGCCACTGTCCCGAGTTCATGACGCTGGCACTCCAACTTATAACGCAAACTGACCGCCTCTTAGACTCCTCGCGAGGTTTCATATGACGTTCGAAATGATGTTTCTTCAAACCTCTTCGAAGTTCAAATTTGCTCTGACCGCCTCTTAGACTCCTCGCGAAGTTTGATATCATGATGTTTCATCAAACCTCATCAAACCTCTTCTTTGACGTTCTCCAAGTCACCACTACGCGAGCACCTTTCATCCATCGTGAGGTTTGGACCCCGAAATCTCTCGGTGCTTCATATGTTCTGCTCTCTTTGGTGCGTTAAATCAGGCTTATCAATGAATATCAATAACAGTCACATTTTCGTGTTGAAAAAACAACATAGGCTATATACATTTTTATGTTCGAAGAGCAACTCGAGCTGCACACGACGACTCAGTGACGACCAAGAAAATAGCAACCCCCAAAACATTCAACTACATGAAACGAGTAGCGCTACGCGTGAACTGGCTGACAGACATCCTACGCATGAAGGTGAGCATTGAGAAATAACTTGACGAGTTGATACTTACGTTAAACCCTCGCATTTTCCCTTTAACTTCGCAATCTCGATCTTCTGGCGCACGACTTTGGCCTCCAGGCTATCAATAACATCCTCACGACTGCTGACATCCTGATCAGTAGAAGCTGGACGACGCGGAGCGGCTTGGTTGGTCCTCATCCGCTTGCTGCGAGAAGACGGACCACGCGAGGTGGGCTGAAGAGTCGGTTGGTGACGGGAAGGGCCGGGTGCAGAGGCAGAGAAAAACGCCAGGGATGGACCAGCAGAAGGCTCCAATGCACCAACCCACTCAGCGGTGCTCGTATGTGCCACAACTTTGTCAAGGCTGGTGGAGCGCGCCCGCTTCTTTCCCTTCTGGTTCAAGATGAGGTGGATAGGATCAGTTTCCTCGTCGTCGGATGAGAGCGAGATGATGTCGGATACATCGTAGGGTGGGGGGGTTGGGGATGAAAGTGAGACGATGTCGGATACGTTAGAGGGTGGGGGGGTTGGTGCATCACTGTGGAGAGGGTTCAAATCCACGTCATTCGGATCGTGCTCTATCGGAGATGGGCTAAGGGTGCGCAGGGAAGTGTAGGTGCTCAGCAGAGCCGAGGAGAGGCGGGGGATGGCGACATATGGGACAACGCGTCTTTTGAATGGCTGGGGTGAGGTCGTAGGCATGGCGGAAAGTGGCGGAAAGTATGGGGTGCTTGAGGTGAGGAATTCCCCATTCCTCGCATTTATACTGTCCCCTTCCGATTTTTTTGTTGATAAGGATACCCTCGAGAGGTTCTATCTGCACTCCCCTCGGCCTCAGGATATATCGTCAAAACCAACGAGGTTCTAATCTATCATCATTAGGCAGCACTCAATTCTACTCACCTCAGGATGTCCTTTTGACGTCCATGAGGTCATCGTCGTTCATTGTGAGGAAGCACTCAAACCTCCTCTTCTGACACCGTGATGACCTCGCTATTCTCCCGAGCCTCTTTGCTGTCTCTATGCAACCGGCTGTATCGGCACCTCACCTCCCAAGTTTTCAGCCCCCCAAAGGTACGCCTTGACTCGCGCTCAATCCTCCTCCTCTTCTGACACCGTGCTCCTGAGCCTCTTTGCTGTCTCTATGCAACCGGCTGTATCGGCAACCCATCTCCCGAGTTTTCAGCCCCCTGAAGGTATGCCTTGACTAATCTCTGTGGCGGACATGATAATATCTCGTTTATTTATTTATTTTCATTATTTATTTTTTACTCATTCCTCATAAATCCCAAAGTTATCACTTTCGGCCTCTCATCCGGGATCCCTGGACATATAAGATAGAAGAATTAGAATTCATAGGAGACTGTAAGAAAGCCGAGGGTGGTGGGTATGGCTATCGCCAACAGATTTTCCACTATAATTAACTGTCCATGCGCATCATAGGCGCTCTAGGGAGAATAAATAATAAATAATCCACTGCCATAATAACAGAAATCATTGTTCTCATCAAAGTATATTGATGATGTCGAGGGATGTATGTGAGGGGAACTGCCTTGCTTTGAGCCTTGAGTCAGGAATGATTCATGATCCAGATACTCAGGAGAGGATCTTAGGAGGATTGCAGAGGATCAGAGGGACTCAGTTTGTCAGGGTGACATCCAAGCCAAAATATGGTTCTGCTGAGGAGAGGCCTGGAGGGGGGTTGTGGACATGTTAAACCCTCGACCAACTCATTCACATTCCTTACTCGACTCTCAACATTTTCATTTCACACATTCCTTTCACTCCGTTCAACTCTTAGGTTCACTCAATCACACCAAGTGGTCCGACGCATAAACGAGTATATATAAACCCCTGAAAAGGGGCACGCGCAGTCACAGGTGTATACAAAATATTTAAGACCAGTAACACGGTTACTGGTCAGTCCATCCCACCGATACGGCCGCCGATGAAAGTAAGAGGAGGCGTGGCCATCACCCCATTCACATGCTCAGCTCGGAGCATCTGGTTCATGAGGGCCGACCACTTCCAAGGACGGATCCCCAACGGGGAATCCATCGCATACTTCCA
>ML208841.1:0-15993 GCA_004369065.1 Pluteus cervinus
TATACCCTCTACTCGCACACTCCACCTATTGTTCCTGGGGAATCCAGGTGCAACTCCCAAGGGCTCGTCCCTATCCCAGCCAGCGCTCATCATTGCAACCGAGTACAAAAGAGCTCCCGCCCCAGGGAAATACGGGGTAGGAACCTGAACACCACCAACTGGCATCCCTACATCGTCGAACTGAAAGTCAGGACGCAATAACCAATCGATCGCTTTTGAGGTATCCCCATTGCGGGCAGCGGACATTGCGAGCATGGGGAAATCCCATCTGTAAATGATGGCGTCAAGGCAAAAAGTAAAAGAAAGGAGGGGAGAAGGATTCTTACCCCCAACAATCTGTGATGTTCCAGTGTGTCCAGACCTTCTCTGCAGTGGATTTTGCTTTCTGAAGATCCAACCCTTCCGTTTGTGGTAACCACCCATGCAACCCTACAAGTGTGGGGTGGTTACTCGTAAACTGGGGGTCGTCCCAAAAGTCTTCAATCCCTTCGTAAACCTGATAGAGCCCATCCTCTCCGATAGGTAATTTCGCCAGTCCTTTTTTGACTTGACCCCACTTTGCTGGAACGTCCAATCCAAGTCGATTGAGCCACCCCTCGGCTAGCTCCATCCCAAATTTCCAATACGCCAACTCGAATGCTGGATTTTGCGTGATATTGGGGTTTGTGTCCTCGCTGACCACATACATTGGAGGACCCAAATCAAAAACGCTCGTCGTATCGTTCCACCATGCAAAATCAGCCATCCACTGGGCCGTTTCTGATATGATTTCAGCCCATTTCTCCAAGGTTTTATTTGTGGGGGATGACCGCCATTCGTATTCTGCGAATATCAGTGGATGAGGTTGCTGCCAAATCAGAAGGTTGTTGATGGTTCCAGGAGCGGAACGACCCGACGGATCTGTCATTTTGGGCCAACGTGCCCCTGCCGGAGCAGGCCATCCTTGCTGAACCGCAGCACGAGATTGAGAGGTTGGTAAGAAGCGGGAGTATATCGAGGTGGAGCGGTGAAGGAGATCCCAGTTACCCCAGAGGGCCCAATGGCAACTGTGCCAGAAGTACATCTCTGGAATGGATTACAACGAGCTCACGAGAATGAGAGACAATACGAACCCATGTGGAATTTTCTGCCAATTGAACGTCAGCCATCTATCTCCATTTTTTTCTGCGCATTCGTGACTTACCCGTACTATCGACATATGCGCAAAAATCCGAACAGAATTAGACGGACTATAGGGCTTGGAGTAAGGCTCGTCAACTTACCCAACCATTATTCACCAAACCAGACTATAGCGAATCAATCCAGGTTGGAATCGAATAATTGTGATGACATACCTCCTGTGGAGGGTCATTCCCCGCTTCGTTGACCCTCATTAGATACCTAGATAAGATGACCCTTCTTTGGAGCTCATCTGCCCTCTCATCAGTCGACCCAGTGACAACATCAACGAATCCACTCTCGGTCCAAAAGTCTTCCCATCCCCGAACAGAGGAGGCGAACACTGCTTTGGGGTCCTCAACAGAAGGTGCACTGGTTGCATGTGGCGATGTATGATGGAATGACGAATTGGGGGAATATAGCAGTGATAGGCTGAACGAATCGGTACTGGAATTCGAGGGAAAGATGCTATAACGATGTAATGTTGGTGAATCCCTTGTAATCTTGAACGGGTCGCCACCAATTGAGGTATAGAACACCGACGAAACGAGTTGATGGGTAACCTCCGCCTGAACATGCGTACTTGTGGCAGTCTGTCCAGCGGAAGTAGTTCCACCACGAGTCAACGTAGTCGTATGCAAGTCTACTGCCGTCCAATTCCCGACAAATGGAGCGCTAAATTTGGCTGAGCCATCGTTCCACGGGAAGTCCAAGAATAAGCCCAGTCTCCCTCTATGGAGGAGTGGAGACATGATCTTAATGCCAATAGTATCGCTGTCCTGGGACGAAGCGACTTGGACAGTGATTGGTGTTCCGGACCAAGAAAATTGGCTGGTAATCATGCCGGTCCATAGGTCAAGCGTTTGCTTGATGTCGGTCAAGTCGCTTTCCTTCACTTCAATAACTTGTGGTGTGTCAATGGCCGAATTCGAGGTGGAACCGGATAGAAAAACCAACCCAACTCTTCCGAGATTTGCTCGGTTGGGATTAGAGATCAACCATTGCTGAATTGCTAAGTCGGAGTCGGGACCTGCAAAATCATACTCGACGGGTCGACCATGGTTTGGCCAACTAGCTCCTCGGTAATTCTCGACGTCGGCCCAGGTTTTACCGGGGGGTAAGCTGTCGTTTTTCCATCCCCAAGAAGACATAATTGCAAAGGGCTGGAAAGTCTGAAGACCTGTGACGTCGGCACCAAAAGCAAAGTTGCCGTTACCGACTTGCATCGGGGTAGTGGTACTGGAAGCATTGCGAGATGGGTTGTAACGAGAAACGATGGCTCGACGGTCGATAGGAGGTGTGGATGCGTGTGCGTAGGTGACGGCGCCCAAGAGGACTTGAACGATAAATCGCTTCATCATCTCTGTGGTGTCACCTCCTTAGCTTCCCGCATTTTCCGCATTCAACTATGACAAGCATGTTTCCTGGCGGCCCGACAAGGACAGTCTAGTGGCGCATACGAGGTCGAGAAGCCACGTCTTGCGGTGGTTTGATACTACAAAGAGAACACGGCACCGCATGTCGGAAACATTGGCATTTGATTTCACCCCAGAGATTTGAATGTGGGGATAGGTCGGATTAACGACATTTTTACATCCAATGCAGTGCAATGGACTCGAGCTTGGAGTGAGCTGGTCATGAGGTCCAAAACAGCGTTATCACCGACAAACGAAATCAGCTCACCTCTGAACTAGTCCCATCACCACGATGTCAGACCCACAGCGTCAGTTCGAGTTCCTAACACTCGATGTCTTCACTGATACTCGGTATCTGGGAAACCCACTCGCCATTGTCCACATTCCCGCCACCCAAACGCTATCCAAGACACGAAAGCAAGATATCGCTCGAGAGTTCAATCTTTCAGAGACTGTTTTTCTTCATGAACCCAGCGATGACTCCGACACGTTCACTGTGGACATCTTCACTACACAGGAAGAATTGCCGTTCGCTGGGCACCCTACAATCGGGTCGGGGTGGCATATACTCTCCCGAATTCGACCTGATGCCGACCGGGTTGTGTTGAAGACGAAGGCAGGGATTATCCCCGTCCATCGTACTACCACGTCTCCAGAAGCCAAAGTGCGGTTGCGAGTTCCGATTAATTTCAAGACCCACTCTCCTTACGCCCATCCAACCCTCAAATCTCTCCAAACCGGTCTGGTTGGAGCAGATTATTATAACGGGTTGGACAAGCCGGAGCCAGTGGCCTCTGTTGTCAGAGGAATGACGTTTATGCTTTTACAGTTGACCTCGGAGGAAGCTTTAGAGAAACTCCAACCACTGCCGGAAAGATTGAGAGTCCCTGGCTTGGGTGAATGGGGCGGGTTCGTTGGTGTCTATTCGTTCTTCGTCTCGAAGGAGGATGATGAAGGCAACACCACAACCCTTCGAGCTCGGATGTTCGACGGAAGTTTGGAGGACCCCGCGACTGGCTCCGCAGCGAGTACTCTAGCAGGTTGGTTGGCACAACAAAAGGGCGAAGGTATCTGGACTTTTAAGATTATCCAAGGCGTAGAAATGGGGAGAAGCAGTGAGATTACGGTGGTTGTTGAGGTGGACGTGGCTATTGCGCATATTTACCTCGAAGGAGGAGCTGTCCAAGTGATGCAGGGTCAAATTGCTATTTGATGACATGACGAACTTTATTCTTTTTCTCCCTCCATAAGCATGCATTCACTGCCTCTGCCTTGGTTCCGTGTATCTTTCGTATTGAATCTTGGAAGAATGGCCGTCACCTACAAATCTTTGAGTGATGCCAATGCGGCTGCTGGATTTGAAAAGTTTCGGCTCGAGCGGCAAACTTTTGAAATTACTTCCTGGACAAGAACCCGACGCAAGCCTCGAACAGTGGCGAGGTATGCACCTATTGTACAGTAAGTTGCTACGTGAAATCCGCTTCTCAATAGCACCATTAACTCAGGTGCTTCTTACAGTCTCGAATCTCGTCGAATGGCCACATGTACGGTTTGTCTTAAGCTATGCTAAGCCATGCCCGCCACACGAGATACTTGATCTGGCCAGTCCAGAGATTTTGTTACCAGGACATACCAGGACCAAGTCGATAAGTCTTACCTGGTCTCCAACACCGGATATTGGTGTATGCCAGGAACATACAGACCAAATCCATGTCCTTTCCACCTGGTGATTCGGAGAAGTAGATGACATCCTCTTCTCCTGACTGAATCGGCACTGCGGGATGTTTGATCCTTGACACCCTCTTGACAAGCCGCCATTGTCATTGTCCACATCATTTCAACAAGCACCAAGTTTAGGCTAGGTCACGATGTTCTTTTCTGGGCATATCTTCGCATACCCGCGTTTCTACGCTCGTTTTGCTGAGGAGATCCCTTGCTCGTCATGTTCTACCTCCGGAGAACGGACCCAGACGCCTGTAGGAGTCACTCATCTCCATAGAGATGCCCTTTGAAGGGTTCTCTTCGCAGCCCTTACTGTATCCAATTCCCATCACCCGACCATGATTGGGAATCTCGGACGGCGATTGGCTAAGACGAGGAACGTGCCAGGCTGCGCGGAGAAACATATTTTTGCACAACAGCGACACAACAGGGCAGACACCATTCTCCACGCCCTTCACCATAAAATCCTCCGGGCAGGTGGTGGGTCGAGTATCATTTCGACACCCCTCCTTTACTCCATGTTCATAAGAGGCCTCAAGTGACGATGCCCCTACCCACCTATGATCAAGTCTGCCTAAGTCCCACAGAACCTGCCGATACAGAACCTCGACTCGGATACGTTCTAGACGAGCACCGCCGTGTTGCGCTAGCGGAGGTTGATAATGCGAAATTTTCGTGCGTATCGTTTCTGCTCCTCCCATATAACCCAGACACTTACGCTGTTCAGATGGTTCCACGTGAAGGTCTGTATGGTGGCAGGGATAGGGTTCTTCACAGACGCGTAAATGCTTGTCAAATGGTACCCTCGGGAATTGCTCACTATACTCCCCAGATACGACATCTTTGCTATAAACATCGCGGCGACAATGCTAGGCTACGTTTACGGGCAACATGACCCGGAAGAGAGAACTCTGCCTCAACTCACACCCGCCCAAGAACTAGGGATCAAGGTCGCAACTCCCGTCGGAACCTTATTCGGGCAGTTAATATTCGGTCATCTAGCGGATAGGCTGGGCCGGAAGCGCATGTGTAAGTTCTCGACCTTCTAAAATATCTAATGTTCTGGCTCATAGTATAACTTTAGATGGTGTCGAGTTGATAATTATGGTCATCGCAACATTTGCACAATCCGTATCTGGCACTGGGCACGCCGAGAGTCTCATTGGTGTTCTTATCGTCTGGCGATTCATCGTTCGTTCTTTTTTCTGTTTAAACCAAGCTCCGCTCACGCATATTGTAGATGGGGCTCGGGATTGGAGGGGACTACCCATTGAGCGCGGTGATTGCTTCTGAATTTGCATCCACACAGATTCGTGGGCGCATGATGACGGCTGTATTCGCCAACCAGGGATGGGGCCAGTGCGGTCGGTGCTATAATGAAATATTCCCAGTTCCATTTCTAATATCAGCCCTCTAGCTGCCGCTCTAGTTGGGCTGATTGTCACCGCCGCATACAAACAGCCCATACTAAACGATCAAATAACGGATCTGAAGCACGTCGATTTCGTATGGCGGATTCTGATTGGCCTCGGATGCGTTCCAGGTGTCGCCGCGATGTTCTTTCGGATTACTCTTCCCGAAAGTCCTCGGTTTACAATGGATATCGAGCTCAACATCAAACAAGCGTCCCGCGATATTTACGACTCATTGGGAACGGAATCGACCTATCCTCACGACGCACCCGTTGCTCAAGTGAGGGCACCGAAAGCCGGCTTCGCGGATAGTAGGAGATACTTTGGAAAGTGGGAAAACCTCAAAGTGTTGATTGGAACATCTTATTCGTGGTTTGCCCTCGACGTACGTTGAATAATATCATTTTTCGAGGGCAGGAATCCTCAACATTGACTAGATTGCATTTTATGGCCTTGGTTTGAACTCCACTGTCATCCTTGAGGCGATTAAATTCGGTACGACGAACGTATCGCCTGATGGACCCGCACCCAAAACACTGGATGTTTATAACAATCTCTTCAATAGCTGTGCCGGGAATCTCATCCTTTCCTTGGGTCTTATTCCGGGTTATTGGATGTCCTTTGCGTTCATTGACACCTGGGGACGAAAACCGATTCAGCTAATGGGCTTCACGGTCCTCACCGTGTTGTTTATAACTATGGGTATGACGGGATTCTTCTCCTTTGTTTCGAGGTTCTAATCCGGATATAACTCATAGGCTCTGCTTATCACAAGTTGATCGTTACATCGGAGGCAACCAAGGGCTTCGTCGCGCTATATTGTCTATCGAATTTCTTCCTGAATTTTGGCCCTAATACAACAACCTTCATCGTGCCAGGTGAAGTGTTCCCAACACGATATCGTTCGACAGGCCACGGTATTTCCGCTGCGAGCGGCAAACTTGGGGCCATCATCGCCCAAGTTAGCTTCTACAAATTACAAGATGCGAAAGGATCAGAGAATTCAATTCGTCTTATGTATGTTATCTCTTCTCGTAAATCTCTTGAATATATCTAACGCTGCAATTTTCAGACTCCTGGTCTTCGGCATTTTCATGTTTACTGGGGTCTTCTCAACGCTTTTAATTCCCGAGCCAAAACGGCGTACGCTCGAAGAGCTTTCAAACGAAGATCAGTATGGGTTCCTCAAGGAAATTGGGACCAGCGCAGACGTTCACGCATTAGTTATGGGTACTGGTCACAATGCAGATCCAACAGCTTCAACTTCGCGGACATTGTCGTGATTTCTCCCTCTTCTTGCTGTTTCCTTTGGGACTTGTTCTCGTGCTGTCTTGTCATGGACCAGAATAGTGTATACCTGTACTATGTATAATGGCCTCATTGCCTTCACCGGATCGAGTAGCTTATGTAGGCATGAACGCTTTCGAAATTTGAACACGTACTCTAATTCTTGATAGATGCTGTCCATGTGTAACAAAACGCTACGAGCTGAAGATTGACGCCCGATAAATTGGCTTATCAGCTCTATGCTCCATGGCCATCGAGCTAAAATATCCGCAGAGGATTACCTGAATCGTATAAGTAATGGTACTCAACACTAGCTTTGACCTGTACAACGAAACTCGCGAGCGAAGTTGGCATAGTAGTTCTGGACCTGGAAAGCGCAGTGAAAGGAAGTGTTCAGTCGAGTCTAGAGGCCATAAGAGGGGAGAACCGAACGAGAGGGGACAACTCAGGTAACAGTCCGAGAGGAAGACGGATCCGAAACATGGAAGGTATGACCAGTCACGATATTGTGTATATGCGTGGGGCTTGCAATTTCTCGGAGGAAACCATACTGATCTTCGTTGGAAAGCTCTTCGAGAGAGCGGTCCATGGGTTCGGGTATTAAGAGTGTTGAAAAGATGCCGGTCAACATGAAAAAGGCGAATATTTGGAGGCTATAAGAACAAAAAATTAGGCCAAGCAGGATCATTGACGAAACATACATACATGTGGTTAATGAACTTGTCTTGGCCGCCGACGTCCTTCAGCTTGACGAAACTAACTTGGGCAATGATAGCGCCAAGTTTACCGCTTGCAGCTGATATACCATGGCCTGTCGAACGATACCGTGTTGGGAACACTTCACCTGGCACAATGAAGGTTGTTGTATTAGGACCAAAGTTCTGGAAGAAATTCGCGAGGCAATAGAGAGCGAAAAATGCCTTCGCAGTGTCGGCTGACGCAAGCAATTTCTCGTAAGAGAAACCTGAGGCGACCATTGGTCAGTACGAACTTGAAAAGGTAGGATATGAAAGCCCTTACCCATGATGACAAAAAGAATGGTAAGAACGATGAACCCCATAAGTTGGATCGGTTTGCGGCCCCAGGTGTCGATAAAAATAAAGGACACCCAATATCCTGGAATCAGTCCAGCCGCAGAGAGAACAAGGTTCCCCGAACATATATTCTTGAGGTTGTTGTAAACATCCTGAGAAGTGGGTGGCTGGCCAGATGCTGGATCAAAGAGGGTCACGGTATCCGTAGTTCCAAACCCAATCGCTTGAAGAATTGTGGATGAATTGAGACCAAGACCGTAAAAAGCAATCTAGCGACATCAGGACAGGTAGGACATAAGAGGTTTAGAAAACATACATCGAGAGCAAACCAGGAATATGAGGTTCCAATCAAGACTTTCAGGTTCTGCCACTGTCCGAAATATGCACGGCAATCTCCCCAGCTGGCCTTCGGTCCTCGGACTTGGATAGAAGAGGTGTCATCGGGGTAGTCAGCAGACGATCGTTCGCCCAAGACGCTGTCGATGTCACGACTAGCTCGCTGAATGTTAAGTTCAATATCCATGGTAAACCGAGGCGTTTCCGGGAGTGTCAGTCGGAAAAACATTGCAATTACGCCAGGAACACAACCCAGGCCGATAAGAAGCCGCCACATGAAGTCGATATCTTTGAGGTCCGACACAGATCCGCCCACAATGGTCTTTTTGTATGAAGCGGTGATAATGAGCCCGACAAGAGCAGCAGCTGGAAAAGAAGGAACGTATAAGAACGAAGGTGTTCGGCTCATCGATAGCGTCACGTACAGAATTGACCCCAGCCTTGGTTCGCGAAAACGGCTGTCATCATACGTCCACGAATCCGCGTTGAGGCGAATTCCGATGCGATCACCGCACTTAATGGATAATCCCCTCCAATACCGACACCCATCTATGAATAGCATAAGGAAGGTTCAGCACAATGAAGGAGGTGCATACAACGAAGCGCCAGACAATGATAACGCCGATGATGCTCTCGGCGTGGCCAGAACCAGATAAGGCTTGCGCGAATGTCGCAATAACCATGATCAATAGTTCAACCCCATCTGTGTTCGGAGAGTCAGAAACTGGCCCAGAAGTGGTGTTTCAAGACCTACACATTCGCTTCCTACCCACAACATCTGCCAACCAACCGAAGATCAATTGCCCAAATAACGTCCCAACTGGTGTGGCTACCTTGACACCCAGTTCTTGGTTGGCTGTAAGTGCTGGTAGTGAATTCGCGGATGATGGTTTGCCGTAAACGTAGCCCAACATGGTGGCCGCAATATTGATGGCAAAGATATCGTATCTAATTAAACGAGGCCGCATGAGCACAATCTAGAAGTACACCGCCGACGCGACTTACGCGTCAGTGAAGAAACCTATGCCAGCCACCAAGCAAACTTTGACGTGGAACCAACTAGAGCAATGACGGTAAGACTATATTTGCCCTCAAAGTAACAAAACTTACGAAAACTTTGCATTATCAACTTTAGCTAAAGCATCCCGACGACGACGATCGAGAACATACCCAAGTCTCAATCCGGCATCACTCTCTTGATCAGGGGCAACCATATCTTTCTCAAGTATGTATGGAGGAGCCGACATAGAAAGTGGCAAGGGGGATTGTGAGTTCAATGCTCAACGAGGGAAGAATTTCAACCGTTGAGGCCCTTTTATGAGGCCAATCTCGGGCGGCATGACTATCTCAGGTCGAGTTGTGTTGACATCCCAACTTTGCGTATTGACGGGCACGTTCTTGGAAGGAACCAATCATCATCTGGGATTTGCAGTTGATCTTGCCAAGGGGTGTAGATTGAAAGCCCTTCTGCTGTCTCGTGCCTTGACAGACCCAGGCCCAGAACAAGGAGCAGCATGCGAATTGGCCCATCGTTTACTTTGTATTCTCTTGGTTGTGGGCTGATTATGGGTTATCTTTGAAAGAATTGAATTGAACATATTGTACAAGCACACCTTCGATAGCCAGAACAAGAGACTCCGAGGGGGATTTCATTAAGAGGTGCCTGCTGTTCTGTCAATGGTGTCAAACACAGCAATGCGGCAGTGCAAATCAACTTACTTACTAAACGGGTCGCTCTCTGAAGTGAACGTTTTTGGGGTGTTGTTCGACTTCGAACTTTGTTCCTGACTGTTCGGAACGAGCTCGGAGATGGTAGCAAAGTGCGGAATGGGCTTGTGTTTGATTTAGGTTCTGTAAAGAACAAGCACAACGAGGCTTTTGTGTTGGTCTTCAACAGCCCAAGCTCGAAACTGGTGCATGGCTGTGATGGACAAAGACGAGAGAACGACTGACGTCATCACTGTGGGCATCACTGGGCCTTTGCGGCATAGTCACAGCTGCTCATATCGATAGCACTACGTCCGCCTCTTTTTCGAATATGGATGCGCCATTCCTTTGACGTGGAGGATGTACACAACTCACCAGGCAATAATAACAGCAAGAAGAAACGCAGGGGAAGCGGGGGAAACTTGGCGCCTTTAAGTTTGCAGCATGCCAGTACTCGACTTGGACTTTGTCTTCGGCTCCCTGGACTTGACCAAGACACCCAGTTCATTACGCACACAGGTTCGTTCCATTGTCAATGAGAAGGTGACGTTCAGAACTGCCATACCGCATATAGATCTTATCAGAGTTTGATATCTTGATGCCAGTCTCTCGGTATCTTGTCTTCTTCGATGAACAATGCGGACTTCTCTGGCGAGCCGTCTACATCGCATCTTTCCGTCACGACACAGCTCGTTTTATCAAATCCAAATCCATGATCTGACTTACTTTCGTGTGGGGACTCCCAGTGACGCCCATTCAAGATGGACACAAGAGCTGGCTGCACCCGGCATAATACAATTGCACTGAAAGTACAATCACGAACGCGCGTCATACCGGATTTTGACTTCAAATCAAGTCAATACCCAGGTAGCTACACAACCCAAGTGCCACTGCCCCACCGAACAGAGTCAAAGCAAGGCGTTGTGTCCATCGACGAGCATTCCATCGACGAGCTCCTTCTCCCCCTGCTTCGTCGATAGCAGCAATTTCACCATCAGTTAAGGCTGTTACCGCGATTTTAGGTTCAGCACATCGGAAAGACAGGGAGAGCGAGACGAACCAAGATCCCCAGCTCGTAGGTAGCCTTCGAGACGGTACTTTTTGGAGCTCGTGCTACGTAGAAAGGACGCTGAGACCCTGATAGGTGTCTCGTAGCGCACATAAGAACTTACGTTAAGACAACAGCACCTTTTGATTTCGCCCAAGCCAGCAAGACCTGATCAGTGGTCACCTTCAAGCGTTCGGAGATCTGGCGAATGGGCCCCTCGACAGGTCCGCCAGGGCGTTGAGTAACGGGGCTGGTTGATTGGTTCGTTATCGAATAAGGTGATAAGTGAGCCGTGCTCACATTAATGGACTGTACGCCTCGATAACAATTCCATGTTTGATTGCTTGCTCGAGGATAGGGAGTTGCTGTCTGTATACATAGGGATGCAGCTGGATCTACATATACGGTCAGCTTCTCCCTGGTAGGCTGAAAGGAGGAGTACGCACCTGGTTAACAGCCGGCTTGACCTTGGCAGATGCCAGTAAAATCTCGATATCACCAACACCGAAATTACTAACTCCAATGCTCCTATTTGCAAACTTGGTGAATAAACCAGAACATCATAATAAAGAGAGGTGGCTCGAACTTGGCAAGTCCTTTCTGTTTAATCTCCTCCAGTTGTGCCCATGCTGTTGGAATATCAGGTCGGGCCAGCCTTGGATGGTGGATGAGGTAAAGATCAACATATTCAACACCCAACTAAATTTCGTCAAGTCAAGAACTAGATAGGCGGGATAAGAAGAAAGAAGAGAACTTACGTTCTTCAAACTGTTCTGGATAGAAGTAGGAATGTCCAGCCCGTCCACTCCTGAGTACTTTGTGGTGATAAATATCTCGCTACGGCTCAAACCGCTGCCGCGGATAGCAGCTCCAGCTTCCTGTTCGTTGCGATACATTTGGGCGGTATCTATAAGCCGACCGTCAAAGATGATCACGCGCATAAATTTAAATAAAAGAATGGTGCAAGGTGAGGATGAAAGCTGCGTACCAACATGACTGAAACCCACTGTTAGGGCTTGGTCAACCTGGCTGACGGTAGTGTCGCCCTGAGGAATTTTCCAAGTCCCAAACCTTTTGAAGATGAAAATAAGACCTCATGACACCGAAAGAAAGTCGAAGACGTACCCAATGGTTGGGATGTAATTTCCTACTCGCCGACGAGTCAGCCACGATAAGCAAATATAATTGGAAGTCGGACTATCCTCACCGTCATTCAACTTAATAAGATCCCAAGTCATCTTAGTAGGTATTGAGAGGCTTCTGAACGTTCTTCGAGAAGAGAAAGCGATTGCCTAGCGCTGTAAGTTTTCTGCCAAAACGACGCGAAGTTGATGATGGTCTCTGGTCAAGGCAGTCTCAGACAACTATGCCACGCCTTCAATGTGAGGATTGCCCCACATGCCGTTCGGATGTTGTCATCGGTCTACGATTAGGTGCTTGACGAAATGATGGTGAGAGTCCGGGGCTAAGAATGGGTTCAATGTGAGAGTGGCCAGCCAAACTCGGGGTCGGCCATATGCGCCGGTGTCTAGGCGCAATTATAAATGCCGGTGACGCGGCTGTTGCGTGTCTTCCTCCGAGTCCTTATCGAGTATTGGAGTTTATTGACGGACCTGCAAGGCACGTACATTTCTGAGTTGTCGAGAAGTAGAGTAGGATACAGTTTATGATTGGGGGGTTAGATATGCGTTGAGTGGGGGTATTTGAGTAATACATAAAATATGAGTTGGGATGTGAGTTGTCAGCTGGTCTACATTGTGGTGTGGTGTACAATTTTATAGGTCTAAGAAAGATGTTTCAGTGTGGCGAAGCAAGCTGACGCGGAAACCTTGTACCTCCAACTATTGTTTACATGGGGGAGACCGCCTTCCACGACTGATCAATATTAACTGAGGGATGACTTTGCTTGAGGGTAATCAAGAATTCTTCAACAGCAGGAAGAGGAGCGGGCAGGTCGGGTACTTCGTCGGTGGGTATATCGGCATCAAGTCTGAACGTAATAGTCTGGAGGTTAGGTAACCAATGAGGATCTGAGGCCAGCCTTATCCAGTCAGGCAGATACTCGATCATTTCGGGAGGGCCACGGAATCGAAGATGTTGAAGGGATTGTGGTAGAGATGTCACAAATACATGCTCTCGACCATCCTCGCCGACACCGTCAAATATCGTTTCTGTCTTGATCTCCAACGTCTCGATGGCTGGACATGCCTTGAGGGCCTCCACGAAATCACATGGTTCATATGCCTTCGTCCAGTCGTATGCACCTGATGAAAGCCTGAGCACTTTGAGCGCACCGGGGTTTTTGAGGCTATTCAACGCGATCCCGACGAACATGCTTGCTGCATCGTTTTCAGCGATCATCAATTCCCGTAACGCCTTGAATGGCCAGGACGGTGTGAATGTCACGCCAGCACAATAGTAGAGACCGAGTGAAGTGACGGATTCGTAAATGGGTTGGATGGGGTCAATGCAACCTGAGATCCAAAGGTGTTCAAGAGGCCAACGAGTCTTCAACTTTTCCAAGTCTCCGAAGGTGTACTCCTCCAAAACGCCACATTCCACGACAAGGCCGCGAGGTTTGAGACCGTCCAATCCAAGACAAACTGACCCTTGCTCGTGGAGAAAAGTAACTTCGACGGCGACGACGTCAATAGGTGGATATACTGTCCCGTCTTGTTTGACAAGTCCTGCCACTCTGGCTTTCTCATCTTCCGTTTTGGGCTCTTTATATTCACGACCGGCTAGAAGAACGTGTTGAGCGTCCTTTGGCGTGCCAAGAGGAGGGGTACCCTTGTAGGTTGTTGGCTCTGAACCTGTTTTCAGCTCGGTGATCCAAACAAGCTCGCTAGGTGACGAAGCTATGCGATAGGCCGACATTAGTTTGGTCTTGAATTTCAAGGTATATTACTCACAGGAAAGGGCCATGCTACGAATATTACCAAGAGGCCAAGCTGGGTTTGTGCGTTGGTTAACATTCCGGCGAGTCATAGACCGGCCCGTCGAGAATCGTCTGTGTCCGAACGATTTGGACTTCGGGAGCTGGAGTCCGCTGGGCAGGGAAAACCCCAAACTCGAGGGCAATGAACTGGTTGAGAGCCGTGCAGTTCCAGTTAGAAGGAGAGGAGAGAAGCGGTTGAGCTGAGCAGCCCTTTGCACTGCGAGCATGGTTTGCAATTGCTGCAATGCTAGAGGGACTTGTGTCAAGAGCACGGAGGAAATTCGAGTCATAGCCCATTATCTAAGCATACGGCATCGACCGACACCCACAAACGCCCACAGTGGCTTGGCTGCAACGGTGCAAGATCCATTGGCCACTGACCCAGCACTGACCAGCACTGACCAGAAGGGTGAAAATTGCCTTTCAGCTTCGAGAAATTATTGTCATCGGCGGTCTTGTCCCTTTCTCGATCACCATCCTGTTGACACCGCAGAAAATGAGTTCAACTGGTTAGGAATTCGAAGGCGCTAACGCGCTAACGTTTCAACTCCCGTGGTCGCACCATGTGCTGTCCAGTTAATATTCCATATCCCGAGCAGCATCAGACGGCCAGTGCCAGTCCTCGAGTCGGAATTTGGATGCAGCTGTATACTAATAGTAAGAGCCCCGACTAGGCCTTTGGAAGAATGGTTCTGGGGAAATATTGGTGTTTGTTCCAGCCTTGCGTCGACGTCATAGCGATACCATTGACTTTCCTCAGTTTCCTAATGGACCTGGTCAATTCAGGTGGTGTGTAACTTAATGCGGCAACCCTGTTGCATTACGGCATCGCATCATTTTTGACGTCGTCCACGCGCTTCCCGCGCTGGACTCCAAAATCCCGAAATTTGTTCTCAACATCCCCCACGTCGTACTGACCATCACACACTACTCACACCAGCTTACATCGAGTCGGTATTCTTGGGGCTCACACATAGTGCACTCCCGTTCTCGATGCATGTCTCTCACCGCGACCACAAAAACAGCAAACCACAGCACCTGGCAGCAACGCAAGACACGACTAGCTACACTACTCAAGAGCCAGGGAGACGAAGATGCAGACGCGTTGGCGTTAGATCGATTGATGCATGGGCATCAGGTCATTGGCAAGACTGGTGGGTGGTCTTGTTCGTTCATGTCTTTCGATGTGGCCGCTTGCTGGAACTACAATATAACTAACCTCATTATCTCGTTCACGATAGCCCGAACATCAGAAATCGACGCCCTCAGGTTCCAAGATAAAGACTTGGATCTCGTAGGAACCCTGGAATACGGGCAATTTGGTCTTGTGCATCACTACACTTACCAGTCACGAACGCAGGCCTAATCAGCTTCCCGTGTAGATCGACGTCGTAACATGTCGCATGAATGGTATATCGTACATTCGAAAGTCCATTCAAAAAGTATTTGCAATGCGAACTCGAGAGGTGCGCATCTGATGTACCTCCTTACTATCTCCGTATGTTCAAACGCCCTGCTCAACAGCAATGCTCACCGCAATACGAACGCGACCTCCTCCTGCTAGCGCGCAAATCAAATACCAAATGGGCGCCTCAACTATTATGCGCGTTCCAGACCCCGACGCATCTCAGTCTTATCATGGATTACGCGGAAGGTGGGACGCTTTGGGACGTGTTAGAGTCAAGTCCAGATGAACGGATCAAAGCCCAGAATATGAGATGGTGGACACCTCAAATTGTTAGCGCTGTTCACTGGTGTCACACACAAGGCTTTGTCCATCGGTATGCCGCTCCTAGGTCTACCATCCCTCGCTGAATCAGTTCGTTCGCAGTGACATCAAACCACATAACTTCGTGTTAACGCCAACAGCCCACGTCCTCCTCATTGACTTTGGTTCTGCTGCTCCACTGCTGCCTCCATCTCCTGATGGTTCACA
>ML208842.1:0-15949 GCA_004369065.1 Pluteus cervinus
TCCGTCGCTCCTCCTGCATCGGCGTTGCCAGTGATCTACGTACCAGAGCCGTTCGGCTCAGGCATGATGACTCTGACGCAGGAATACCCGCTCAAACGTGTTCCGTCCGTTTCTGTTAGTTGTAACGAAGACGGGTGGCTGCAGCACAAACGACGCTCAAGCATTGGTCCCACCATTTCTAACCTTCCTCGAGTACGTTCTTTCTTGAATTGTTATACAGCCCTGCTGACTTTCATCATAGTATCTCGTACTTCCACGATCCAGTTCTTCGTCAACCTCTAACCATCTGCCCTACAATCAAACCCTCCCTCTCACGTCAACGGTGCATCAAACCCACCTCGATTGTTTCAAACCGCATTGTGATATGTCTCACACCCTTCGAGTCAACCCTCAAGATGGCTCGTCGAGTTTGACCGAAGCCCTTGACGTTATGATGTTCCCTCGTTCACTCCGTATTAGTTTGGCCCCAGATTTGTATCGTTGATGCTACGCATGCCTGATCATGAGATAACCCTGTTCTTAGGTACATATGATAGGTTGGCCTTTTTGTCGTATGTAGAACTGTACTATAACCGAGAGTTAATACAACTATGCTTGGTCCCTCTCCGTCCGTGCCACCTAAGCGATCACATGCACGTGGTAGTTTGAACTCATGTCGTCTTACCGTTTGTTTCCTGTTACTGACCATCATCAACGCTTGTGAGTTCAGCGTCAACCCACATCGCTGCCTTTGGCTACGTTTAACGGTTTAATCCTCCAATCGTAGTCAATTACTCGTCACCGCAATCAGACCGCTGGTGGTTCGCACTCGTGCAGCCGTTCTTCACGCCTATTCATTCGGACAATTGACTCCTCGACGTGTGGTGGCTAGGGCGCTTGCCTTAACACCGTCGTTCACGCTTGGAAATTCGTCGTTCACCTGTTATTTTATTGGTTTTGACCAATTCTGTTGTGACGTACGGTGGCTAGGGCGCTTGCCTTAACACCATAGCTTGCATTGGCTCCCCATACTTGTATGTGCACACTTACACCTGGAAGTTCAATAGAATTAACGTCATGCTTTGAAGTCTGGTGACATCAAATTGCATATCATTCACTGTCTCGTGTTCTACCTGTCAGGTACGTGAGCCTTCTTTCTACTTCACGCTCAAACTGAGGTGTTACCTGGCAACAGAACAGTGCCATTATCAGAGTATTATACTGTCCTCCGATACACCCTCATCTAATATGTGAGATATGCCCTTTGCTGTTTCATGAAGTTTCATACTAAATTATTATAGGATTCAACATTCTGGCAGAGCGACTCCTGTTGATGGTGGTTTCATATATTCACCCAACTCCCAACGAGATGTCAAATTGCCATGGAGTGACGTATATGGTGATGCACATGAAAGTCTTTTTGACTTCAAGGATTCATCAGCAGCTGCCTATCACTATCCATTCTGGTGGACTTGTCCTTGGGGTTGGCTTGCTTTTGTGCCCCTTAACCCAGATTTTGCATCATTTCCATTTGATTCCCTTCCTGCAATTCCACAATATCTGCCCAAAAGTGAAGCTGGCTATTACTACCTACCCCAAGATCTTGTTGTTCAGTGGAAATATCTGGAAGGGATTTTATATCATGGAACTTCAACTATGAACCAACAAATCCAAGCACCTCTAGTTCGTCCATTTGCACCAAGTGCATATGGTTATGAGAAAACCTTTAAATCACCTCGTGCTGCTCGGCGTGCTATGTTCAAAGCTGCAGAGTGGTTTTCTATCTGGGGAGCTATTTTTTCTTATCTTGTGGCCCATGGTCAAGATAAGGCTGTAGCAACAGCCCACCTCAAGTACACCAAGGTCCCATTCTGGTATGACATTCTTAGCAGCCATCACTATGATGGTGGCTGGCTACGTGGCATCCAAACTCATCAAATGTGCAAATTTGATGATACAGTTGAGCGGGCTGGTTGCTTTATCAAGTTGCTGTCCAAACATGCCATGCAGCCTGCTCCAGAGTGGTTTATCAAGTGGAATATCCCAATCTGGTATATGTGGACACCAGCAGAAATTGCAGCAGCAAAAAGTGATCCATATCTCCAATCCCTTGCACCACCCTCTCACACACTGCAGGAAGCAACAACCTATGTCTATAAGGAAGTTGCACCTCAGGCTGTATCGGCTTCTCCTCTTCAGGCTATTGCCTCTTCTCTTCCTCATGCTCCAACATCAACTGAATCTGTACTTGGGGTTGTGGAATATCCTTGGGAGGCATATATCAAAAATCAGCATTATGTGGCCAATATGATGAAGGATCTAGAGTCTACACAGGCCAAGGATTTGAGAGAAGCTCGGGAACTGCAGCCTCCTACCACAGGATGTCAGGTTTGGCAATGGAGACGGGACCCATTTACAAGTAAATACAGGCGTTTTCTTGTTCGGAAGAAGAATGTTACAACAACACTACAAGATTATGATGTTGACCATAAAGTCTACCTGGCAGCATTCAATGAGTGGCATCTCTGGCCAATGGTCCAGCAGGAGGATATTCCCAATGACTCATCTGAGCATGATCTAGAGCAAGGGCCATCTGACTACAATCCAGAGAACATAGCTCCTCCTCTTGAAAATGAACTTCCTTCTTCTCCTAATGAAGCAGTATTTGCATACTCAGAACCTCCAGATCTTATCCAAGATGAGGCTACCCAGATGCTATCTCATTTTTGTGGTTACATTGCACCATCCTCACATGAAAGCAGGCCAGATGTTGAACTCTCTATCAAGCGCCACAGCTTCTATCATTATATTGGCCTGAGCTCTCCCACCAGGGGTTTTGATGTATATACCACATCTCATGCCCCTTCAATGGTTGATTTCCTTACCAAGCTCATTGAAAACCAAATCCCACCACCTCATATTTGGGACCTCAGCACAACAGCAGCTCGTCAAGTCCGGTTTGAACCTTTTTTCAATAAGATCCAAAGATTAGGATCCTTATTCATTATTGACTTTGGGAGTGAGAGGCTATTGGGTGGAATTCTGGCTGTTACATCTGCAGCAGATGCTCTTACTGTCTGTCGTTTTGACTCTACATTAAATGACTTTCAAATGGCCAAATTATTAGTTGGGCATGGTATTCCCATCCGGATTCTGAAACACCTTCCTGTATATCCCACAGGGCCATCTCCTCAACCTCAGCGACTTCCTATCTACTTGGAGAATGAAACCATCACAAAGCAGGACTATGAAATCTGGGTTCACCAGCGGGATGCATTCTTGACCACTCCTCGAGGCCAGACTGCATTGCGTGTTGGAGGGTTCATTTGGAGAACAGCACTGGATGCATGCAACATTCATGATACACTAGCTGTTCCTCAGACATGGCAATCTAATCCTGGTTTTGCTATCAATGACCCTCAAGATGCAAACTTTGCATACTATGATGTGCAATTTACAGAATATGAGTTGAGATTTTTATGTGGAACATATGAATGCTACACTGGTAAGTGATCTTGATCATATTAGGTTACTGTGGATTACTAATTTTTTGTTTCAGGAAATGGAGATCAGACAACATATCTGTCTTGGTGGCCTTCTTATTGGGACTTTGAGAAGTCTGGTTATAACTGGAGACATTGGACACCTCAAGATGAGATCAAATATCAAACACGTCTAGATGAAATTTCTAAAAATGGTCACCCTCTATCAGCAAAACATTGGCAGCAGCGATTGCAAGGAAAAACAGCAACAAGCAAGATTAGGAAAAATTATGGAAGAATGGCAAATGAGTTTCTGCAGAATCTAGGTAAATGATTTCTGTATTTGCCAAACACTGTATTATAGGTATAAACTTGTGCAGATTATATGGCTGGATAAAAACCAATTCTTTTGCTTGGCTGATTTACATCTGTTTGGTCTTTTTTGTGAGTTTTCTTTGCATGAGATTGATTTCAGACAGGTCTTAGTATGACATCATTCCGGGGAAGTGTTTTAACTGCTGCTCCGGGTTGATGTCATAGGTTGAGTTGTGTTATTACTAATCATAGCCGAGAGCCTGATATTGACTTTTATCACATGCAAGAATGTTGCACTCAAATAATGTGATATTCATTGGTATTTCTAGTCCAGAGACATCTTGGCTACACCATTACTAGTGCTTTCAAATGAAACCATATCCCCATCCACTGAACTCTTGTTTTTCTTTTGTTGGGGCCTGTCTTCTCCTTGTCTCATTCTATTTTCATCTTCAGTCACCATATATCCAATCTTTCGTTTTAAAGTTCTGGTAGGAGCTGCTAAAGGAGTTGTAGACAGCTGTTGCTTTGCAAGTTCCTATTCGATCTGAGGTGAGTTTCATAGATGCCCAAACAGAATCACCACACTTACATTGCCAAATTTTCCTTCCAGTAATGCAATAGAGTATAACATAGGTTTCAAGATGTAGTGCTCTGTCCGCATATGGTATACCACAAGAGAAAATTGGACTTCAACAATATCACCAATCCGGAAGTTCTGTGGGTTTCCTGTGGAATATCTATTCTCATTGCATAAGTTTCTAGAGGTGATACTGTATCAGGTAAGACTACTTACTTGAAGTTTCTTGCTAAATCTGCTTGACGCATGAAGTACTGGACCTCATTCTCTTCTGTGTGGATTAATGATGAGGTCAGCATACGAGTCAAAATCTTTTTGGGGTCTATGTTGGTTGAAAAAGGTGTGCTCTGCATTTGCTGGCCTTCAGAGCGCTTGGTGAAATACCGATTAGACAGAGTAATGCTGCCTCCTTCTCCCAATACTGTTGGTCCTGGTTGCCATGGCAGAAGGCGACCTTCAGGAAATTGTCTGGAGATGACAGTGTACATCTCCTGCAGAGCAGTTAATGTTTCCTCAAAGGTTGTGGTCTTCAATCCACTCAATGTTATGCTTTGCTGCAAAAAGTGGGCTTTGTTTCTAGGAACTCTATAGAAGTGTAAGTACTGTTCTTTTGTGACTATGTTGATATACAACTCACTTTGGGTCCTCAAGAATTGGTGGAAGATTTTTCCCATCAACAACTCCTTGCAGTGTAAAAATAACCTCTTCTGCTTCTTCTGCTTCATCATCCTCTTTCTTTTGTTTCACCAACCTCCAAGATGCTGGATTAGCATGGTGCATCAAGGTATATGTGTTCTCCCATCCTGATGGCATCTAGCAAGTTCTGTTAATATGCTATACAACCAAACAGGTGAGAAATTTCACTTACTTTTATAACTGAGTGAAGATACTCTTTATCATCGTCTGCCCATTTTTGCTCTTCCTGCAGGGCTGCTTCTGCAGTAGAATGTGGTCAGTAGACTTTCCTAAATGCAAACCTGACTGGCTTACTTGCACCTTGGATGTTGTAAATGGTGTTGATGTTGGAGGCCATGATGTGAATCAATGCAGATAGAGGTTTGGCCAAAGTAGGGGGATTGAAGGTGACTTTCAAACGTTGCCTGAATCCATGAACAATTTCTTTTTCTGTTACTAATTCAGCACCCCTTGAAGGCACCAGCATCAAAAAAAACTTTTGTCAACTTTTTATTTTCACTTTCAGTTACAGTTTCATCTGTCTGTGGCTTACTCGATCATGGAACCTTAGGGGTGGCAGCTATGGTTCCTGTAGGGGTAGTACCAGTGTTCCTGTAGGGGCAGTAGCAATGTTGACCCTATAGGGTCAGAAGATTTGATTCAAACTGTGCCCAGTTTTTCCTTTCTATTTTGTCTTTCCTTTGCTGATATCTTGTGTCCACATATGCAGTTCTTGTTCAGTGCAAGAGCCTGCTATAGGATGTTGTATAAAATACAAATAAAGCAGAGAATTACACAACCAACCTTATGGCAGGGCTGATACCCTTTTTTTCAACCTCAAAGCTTAAGCGCTAGGTTCAAAATTTCTGCACCAGGCACTTCAGGTCAGAACTAAGCGCTAGGTTCAGAATTTTTACACTAGGCACTTCAGGTAGGGCCTTGCTGTACCTTCACCCTGCTGTGTGCCTGTTACAGCTTTTCCCAGAGTACCAGATGGTGTGGCACCCAAAGAACACCAGAAATTGAGGGACTTAGTTTTTTTTTTTTTTCTATCCTGGTGGGGTATATAAACCAACATGAATTGCCTGTTTTCTCCAGCATCTTTCCTCTTGCTACCCACATTGCTTCTATACTTTTCCAGCTCTCTCTCAACCTCTTCATTCTCTGCTTTTATTCACAATGCCTTCCATCAATACCAACACCAATGCCACTACTATGTCCAAAAGTGGTCGCATGTATGCCACTCTATTCCACTCTCTCTGATGCTTGTACTAACATGTTATTAGTACTAGATCTAAGAAGACCACTACTGCTGCTGTGGTGTAAGTTCATCTTTACTTGAATCATTGCTTGTTGTCAATTTCTAGTAGTACCTCTGATGTGGACA
Source organism: Pluteus cervinus (assembly GCA_004369065.1). Classification (NCBI taxonomy): domain Eukaryota; kingdom Fungi; phylum Basidiomycota; class Agaricomycetes; order Agaricales; family Pluteaceae; genus Pluteus; species Pluteus cervinus. The sequence goes on from ML208842.1 coordinate 6,419, forward strand.
TGGAAGTAACTTTTCCTGTTCCTGTCAAGTCTGACAAGACACCAGCTGGGAACAGCTCTGCAAAGAGAGCTGCTCCTTCTGCACCTGCTCCATCCCGCATGTATGTTTTTTTCTTTCTTACTGTTATTTTTTCAATACTTATTGTTTGATTAGTAGAAAACGTCAGCGTACAGAAACAGGTCTTCCTGGTGATAAGGATCATTCATCGTAAGTATTCTTTTCATGTTTATTGCTGCTTTAATCTTAAGTTATTTCTTATAGACCCACTCCTGGTAGCCGTGTGGCCAAGGCAATCAAAGGCAATCAGCTTGCCCCTTCTGCCCCTCGTCGCCGTGGTCGTCCTCGCAAGAACCCTATTCCCTCCTCTCCTCGAGTTTCAACTCCAACTCCTGAACCTGAGCCACAACAGGATTCAGAGAATGGAGGTGAAAGTGACTCTGATTCAGTAGAAGAGTCATCTCCTGCTCCCTGCCGCCTCTTTTCTGTTGCTATAAGAAGGGGTCCCAAACCTGGTACCAAACAAGTTCCTACTCCAGAAGCTTCTTCCAATGAATCTAGTTCAGAGTCTTCTGAGTCTGAAAGAGAGGATGAAGAAGAAAACAGCAACAATGATGCAGTTATGGGTTCACTGCATACTCCTCCTCACTCTCAGCCCAGCAAGAAAAAAGCAGTGGTTTTATCCTCTCCTGCAGAGGGAGTTCTGGTAAGTCTCAATGTCTTTGGATATAACCACACAATTGAATGCAGTGCTTATCTGTTCACCAGATCACACATGATCTTCCACCTCCAGTTGCTAAAGGAGTGGTTTCTCCTTTGGTGTCATCTTCTTCATCTACAGCAGTTTCCTCTCCACCATTCACCAAGTATGTGTTTATTTCTATTCTTAACTTTGGTTTCTAATTTATGTTTTCAGTCCTGGTTCTTCTCCACAATTTCTTGGCTATCCATGGCTGAAGCACCTCAGTGGTGGTGTCAGAGTAGATGGTTATAAGCGTGTCATCAGGCCAGAGAACATGCATAGTGCATACAAGGAGCAGTTTCCAGAAAACTATGAGTAAGTTTCATTTCTATCAGTTTTCAAATAATGCTGACAGTTTGTGTTTAGATGTGCTGTCAAGATAGAAGACTTCTCTCGAGAGGGTTGTTTTATCAACTTGGGACATCCATCTATTGATGCTACAGATGTTTTCACAAAGGAGATCACTGAGGCCAAAGCCTTCATCTCTGATAAAGAAGGCAGTCCACTTGTTGCTCTCATGCCTGGCATGCTCACCAAGCCCTCATCAATATTCAAAGTTGACAAGATTTCTGTTGCAGAAGGAAGGCCAGAGGGGTGGACAAAACAAGTTTGCATTGCTCCTTTGACCACCTGCTTGGATCCCAATATCAAGGTTATCAATGATGTTTACAAGTTCAAGAACATTGTTGGTGGTCCATGTGAGAAAGAGGGTCTGATTTTCCAGACCATGAGGGGAAAGCGTAAGTGATTCACCTCACCTTTCCTTTTCTCATTTTAACTTGTGTGTTTTTAGCTCCTGCAGCTGGAGAGACAAACACTGCATCTTCTGCTCCTACATCTGTCACTCCTCCCTCTGACAATCCTACCACCAGGAATGCTAAGAAAAAGGACAACAACCTGAAGGCCAATCTGTTGGACTTCCTGGACACCAACCGCTCTGTTTCCACTTCTTCTGGTACATCATATCCTTATGCTGCATCAGCTGAAGTCAAAAGTATGTTCCTCTGATTGTGTTTATCCTTACCTTTCTCATTTTATTATATCAGTTCCTATTTATGAAGGTCGTGCTTCTGAGGGCTATCCCTTCAACTTCACACCTGAAGACTTCAAAACACTTCACAAGCGCCCCACAGTTAGTGAAGAGCTTGGTGTTGGAGACTATGTGGTAGTTGGGTACACAATTGCTACATTTGGTGGTGGAGGAGCTTTTCCATCCATGGTTGGCTTCAACTTGCAATTTGTTATTCTTCTGATCTAAACACTTTGACATATGTCCTACATTTCTCCTCTCCTGACATTCTCTTTGCTCCTCTCTAAAGTACTTCAACTCATTTTAATACCTTAATTTTTGAAAATGCATCTGTTTTTGTCTTGCCATACTTGTGTGTGATACTGGTGTGCAATAACTTCCTGAGTTTACCATGGTTGAACCATGTAGAACAAGACTTTTTAAATGAGGTAGGAAACCCTTCATCATTTACACTGATGACGCTGCAAGCCATATTGACCCATGCTCTATCTTATTTTTCCTTTTGTAAGTGGTGTTACAATATGGGAATATTGACTGTAATTCTGACGATGTATTAGACAAGTGGACATCTTGTTCACCTTTAACTTTTCTGTACAATGAATTTATTGAAAGGCCACTCTGTAGTGCACTTTCTTCAAACTATTGTCTACTCTGTAGTAGACTTCTCTGTCATGAGAATCTATTCTGCAATAGATTTCAACTTGTTTGTCATCCACTCTGTAGTGGATTGAGCCATGTTGATAACAATGGAGTGGATGTGCCATTCTTTTTGCATTTCATGCTATTCATTATCAAGTCTTTCTTAAGCTTTTTGGCTTGTCTTGGTTCTACTGAATCTGGTCTCCAAGTAATCAGAGGTGGTGGAGCAACTCAAAAGATTAGTTTTGAAAAGTTGATTCCTTATTTGCAATCCATGGATCAGTCACTGCCAACTCCCAAGAAGCTCAGTTATATTGCACCTCTGCATTCACATGAAATAGAACTTTATCCTATACAGAAGGGCTTTATACATGCCAACATTCCTATAGCACATCTGTCATCCATTCTTACAAGACAAAATGTCATAGATGTAGCCAAACTCCATGGTATCAATGTTGGTAGTCATGTCAAGAAAGAGCACATGTCCATCTACCTGGCTGATCATTCATGTACACCAGCCTGTCCATACTTGATTGTTTTCAAAACTGATAAAGCTATTCCAGATGAATTCCAATCTCATTCATATATACAGTATCCACCTGAGCCCTTGAAACAAAACTTGGTGGACAGGGTTGTTACTGACTTTTGTCAATCCACAAGTCCTGAGAATATTGAAGAAGCTGGTTGTGCTGTTTGTGGGGAGCTTCATCTCATATCTAGCATGCAGCCAAAGTCAAACTTCAAGAATCATCTCAAGTGTTTGGAGGTTGAGGGTATATCCAGAGTTGAAAGATTGAAAGATACATCTCCAATTAAGGAGGTAGAAGGTCCTATTATTGATCATGACTGTAATTATATCTGTTCAACATGCAGAGAGTCTATTTATAAGGGCAAAAGACCCAAGCTTTCTCTTGCCAATGGTCTTTGGATTGGAAAGGTCCCTCAGGTATTGCAAGAGCTTACATTTATGGAGAAGCTGCTTGTTGCTAGAATAAGACTGAATTGCTGTTATGTCAGAGTGTCTTCTGGCTTCAAAAAGATGGTTTCCCATGTTATTTCTTTTGAAGCACCTATTGCAAGGGTTTATAATGTTCTTCCACCACCTCTAAAGGAAATGGATGAAGTGTTGGCTATAATGTTCACAGGACCAGCACAGCCTACAGAAAAAGACTTTGCAAGAACCCCACTCCTGGTTAGAAGAAAGAATGTCCTTGCTGCTTTGAATTGGTTGAAACTAAACCATAAAGATTATGCAGATATCAAAGTATCATATGATAACATGAATGAATATCCTGAAAACTATCCTCCTGTTTCAGTGGAATACAAACATTCTGAGACCAACAAGATACCTGAAACACAGGATCTAACAAATATGGAGGAGGAAGAAGGAGTTGAAGCTGGCAATATTCCTTTTATAGTTCATGGCCTTTCTGGAGAAGCTATGGGTTCAAAAACAGCTGAAGCTCTAAAAAGTATTGCCCTCCAACACATGAACTCTGGTGGAAAAATGTTGGCTGTAGGTCATGCTGCTCCTCCAGAATCCATCTACCACAATCCAAGGCTGTACCCCCAGATGTTTCCTTGGTTGTTTCCTTATGGTTATGGAGAAATAGGAACTGAAAAACCTGTAGACAACGAAAAAGGCAAGTCTAACAAAAGAGAAATTCCTATATCCGAAAAAGAACACAAGAGACATCTGCTGATGTATCATGATAAGAGATTTCAAACAGATAGCTACTTTCCCTTTGTAGCTTTTAGTCATGAGCAGATTAAAGCATGTACAACAGGTGGATTTCTTACAACAGATAGAGGCAACTTTGATCAAATAAGTGATAGACTCTTGGCTCTGAACCCAGCTGCCTTGGACAGTTTGGCCAATAGACTGGGAGCTGGTGAGATAGTCCATGCTGAAACTGAAGAGGAGAAAAACTGCTATCAAGTCATGAGAGACTTGGACCATGTTGGAGGCCATGTTCCAGGTTCTACAACAAATAAAAAGTACATGAGAAATGAGATCTGGTCATTAATTGCAGCTAAAGGTGCACCAGCTTGGTTTATTACTCTTTCTCCAGCTGATGTGAAACACCCTATTTGCATCTACTATGCTGATACCAATGAAGAGTTTAAGCCAAAGATTATGGAACATGGTGACAGATTTAGACTGGTAAGCAGGAACCCTGTAGCTGCAGCAAGGTTTTTTCATCTAATGGTTACTTTGTTTATTCAACATATATTGGGTGTTGGGGCTGACCACATTGGTATTTATGGACAAACTTCAGCTTACTATGGTGTGGTTGAACAACAAGGGAGATTGACATTGCACTTGCATCTAATGCTCTGGATTATATGCCATCTTACCCACCAAGAGATCAGAGATAGACTTCAAGACCCAGATGGTATCTTTCAAAAGAAGCTGATTGAGTATCTTGAAAGTGTTCAAGTTGGTGAGTTTCTTACTGGAACTAAGGAACAAGTGTTTGAAAGGTGTGATGCTGAAGTTGAATTCTATGGTGATTTGTATAAGAATCCAGTAGAAACTCTTCCTATTCCACCTCCTCAGAGGTGTTCAATGAACTGTGGCATATGTGATTTATGTCAGAGTTACAATACCTGGTCTACTTACTATCTTACCACTGTTGATGACCTACTCTCCAAATCCAATGTTCACAAGTGTGGCTCCACCATGAATAAGGATGGAACTCAGAACAGAGGGAAGCAATATACGGGATGTATGGATAATAAGTATGGAAAGTGTAGAGCTAGATTTCCCAGACCTGTGGTAGAAAGATCACATTTGGATCCAGAAACTGGTGGTTTGGTCTTGAAGAAGAAAGAACCATGGATCAATACAGTGACTCCAGTGCTCACATATCTCTTGAGATGCAACACTGATGTGACAAGTCTCAAGTCAGGTACAGCTACTGATGAGATAGTGGAATATACATCCAAGTATGCCACAAAGTCTGGATTAAAGACTAGAGTAATGTTTGAAGTGATGAAGTCCATGTTTGAAAAGCACCATCTCTACTTGAATGGCAATGAAACAAAGCAGGAAAGAGCTAGATCACTTATGGTTAAAATGGTCAACAACCTCACATCAAAAATGGAAATAGGCTCACCTATGGCTTCACTTTATCTACTAGGAAATCCAGACCATTACAAGAGCCATAGCTTCAAAGTTTTCTATTGGCAATCTTATGTACAAGAAGTAAGTAAAGCATGGCCAGAAGAAGGCCAACCAGTTTTGACAAAGGAGAAAGTTACTCTATTCAAGAAAGGAAAGAAGATCATTGGTCTGTCACCTGTGAATGATTATATATATAGACCAAAAGAACTTGAACACATGAACTTGTATGATTTTATTGCTAAATGTGTTAAAGTTCCATCTGAGAAAGGTGCTAAGAGCAAGATTGTAGCAGAGGATGAAGCTGTTGACTGTGAAGATGATGAATGTGACAAAGTTGAGTATGAAGTAGAGTTGTGCAAGTCTGACTTAGAAGGGGACATAGATATGACTGGTGCATCCAGTGAGCCATCAACTTCATATTCATTTTTACCTGGACATCCATTTGCAAAGTCACAAATGATAAGATTACTTTCACCTGACAAGCATGTTGTTCCCAACATGATTGGAGGGCCTTTACCAAGAAAAGACCAAGGTGACAGAGAATATTATTGCAAGACAATGCTCACTTTGCTCAAACCTTGGAGGATAGGAAAGCACCTCAAGGCTGTCAATGAATCTTGGGATGATGCATTCTATAACCACAGTTTTACAGAGCAACAGACATATTTCTTGAAAAACATCAATATCAGATATGAATGCAAAGATAAAAATGATGACTACTGGGCTCAGTTGTCAGCTGGATCTAAGTCAGGCCATGGATTTGGAGTGGAATATGATTTTGGTGACCATGGTACTTATACAGAGAAAGACTATGATTGGGAACTTCCTGAGGGAAGCACTGAAGATTATGAACACCTTTTATTCCTTTCAAACAATGTAAATGAGGTTACAGCTCACAAGCAAAGCCAGTTGATGGATATGAAAAAGGTTATGACAACTACAACTGGCTGGGGTGAAGCCAATTCTGAGCTGCTTCCAAAGGACCTAGACCTGACTTCATATATAGTAGATGGTAATCAAAACTGGAAAACTGAAATTACTGCCTACAGACAGAGAATATTAGATAGAAGGATGAAACAGCTTACCAAGACACTTAAAGATGCTGGTCTTGTCAAGCTAGAAGATTCCAAGGTTAATGTTGTCAAAGTAATTGACAAGTCATATCTGGAAAAGGCATTCCATTCAGAGAAATATCAACAAGATACTGATCAAGTTATCAAGTTGTTTAATTTGAATGCAGAACAGGAAAGGGCATTTAGAATTGTGGCCAATCATGCCATTAGCCCTTATGCTCCTCAACTCAGAATGTATCTTGGTGGAATGGGTGGTACTGGTAAAACTCAAGTCATTAAAGCATTGATATCCTTCTTTACCTTGCTGGGCAGACAGCATGAATTCTCTTTAATGGCACCAACTGGTACTGCTGCTGCTCTCATTGGAGGTTCAACCTACCACTATGCTTTGGGTATCAGTGAGCTGTCTGGAAGAATAACAGTAAAGCAAAAGAGTCAGGTCAAGTCAAGGCTTCTTGGTGTAAAGTATGTGTTTATGGATGAAGTCTCAATGCTATCTTGCAGAGACATGTGCAAAATATCAGAAAGACTGGCTGATGTTCTTCAAAATGCAGAAGATCCATTTGGTGGCATGAATATGGTGTTTGCAGGTGATTTTGCTCAGTTGCCTCCTGCAATTGGAGGTGGAAGCCAGTCACTGTATACTCACAAGCTTCCACTGGTGCCAGTCACTTTGCTTGAGCAAACAAAAATAGCAGGTAAAGCATTGTGGCATCAGGTCACTACAGTAGTCATCTTGAGGCAAAACATGAGACAAAAAACTCAAACTCCTGAAGATGCCAAGTTCAGAACAGCTCTTACAAACATGAGATATAAAGCTTGTACTAGAGAAGATATAGACTTTCTCAGAACTAGAATACACCAAACTGGAAATCCTGAAAGGCCAGATATAAGAGATGCTGACTTTAGAAATGTTTCCATTATCACATCTTACAATATCTGCAAAGATGCAATCAATAGTGTAGGCTGTGCTAGATTCAGCAAAGAGACAAATCAAGAGTTGGTACACTTCTACTCAGAAGATACAATGGCTGATCCTGATGAAGATGTGGGCAAGAGGAGAAAGCTGAAATCTGCCAGCAACATTTCACCCAGAGTTCAAAGATGGCTTTGGAACCAACCAACTAGTGCGTGTGACAAGCATATTCCTGGCTGTCTTTCTATTTGTGTTGGAATGCCTGTGATGATCAGAACAAACTTGGCTACTGAACTTTGTATTACCAAAGGTCAAGAAGGCTATGTCTACAGTTGGATTGCTGGAAAAGGTTCCAAAGGCCAAAGCACATTGCAGGTCTTGTTTGTCAGACTGGCAAATCCACCCCAAGATGTTCACTTTGAAGGCCTGCCACAGAATGTGGTTCCTGTCTACAAGACTTCTACCAATTGTATTATTACTCTGCCCAAAGGTCATTCTAACCTTTCTATATCAAGATCACAAGTTGAAGTTCTGCCAAATTTTGCCATGACTGACTATGCTTCTCAAGGAAAGACAAGGCCCTTCAATCCTGTTGATCTCAACTCCAGTAGAACACATCAACATATCTACACAGCCCTGTCCCGTGGTTGCTCTGCAAAGGGCACTCTCATCTTGCAAACCATTAATGAAGAGAAAGTCACAGGTGGTGTAACTGGTTCTCTCAGACAAGAGTTTAGAGCCCTAGAATTGCTTGATTTTGTCACTTTGCTCAATTATGAAGGAAAGCTCAAGCCAAACATACTGACAGGTACTAGAAATACCACACTTCACAGGTTTAGAATGGCATATGGTGACAAAAACCTGCCAAAGCATATTCACAGTGCAATCAGATGGTCACCAAACAATCCTTTTATTCTTGATTCAGAGTTTGATGTTCCTTGGAAGATTCTTAATCCAATAAAAGATGCACCTGCCACTGCCACTGCTGCTGCTGTTGCTGAAACTGCAACTACATTTATTGAAATGTTAAATGGGAAGAAGCATAAACCCAGTGATAATCCTGAACCTTCTGGTCCTGATGATCACAAAGACAAGAAGCAGAAAACTGCTCACTTTTCACAAGACCCTGTTCCTTTTGTGCCACAGGGAACTCAGTGGATTGACAACAGTTGTGCTTATGATGCTGTTATCACTATTTTTTATAATGTCTGGAAGGCCAGTCCCAATGCATGGACAGAACACTTTGATAGTTATCACCCTGCTAATGCTTATCTAAAGGATCTAGCTCAAGATTTTGCTGCTGTCTTGGACTCAAGAATGTCTCTTTCAAGAGCAAGAGATAGATTTTTGGATTCTCTTGCAGTTGACTTCCCAATGAGGTTTGAGAGAGGTCATTATGCTAGTGTTCATCACATCTTAGATGCTATTTTAACTTCTCCTTGGAATGTGGTTTCAGTAATGCCAAGATGTCCAAATCACCATCCACAGTCTGCTGTTGAGGTTGTTAATACTAGTTGCCACCTCTTCCTTGTTAATAGCCATCAAGCCATTCCAAATCTTCAAACAAAGATTACTGGACCAGTCAACCCCTATCCCAGGTCTTGCAGGCAATGTAATTCAAGAATGTATAACTTTTTTGCATTTCAAGCAGTGCCTCCCATCTTGGCATTTGATGTTGCTGCATGTAGGTGTACCTTGGATCCTACAATAGTCATTTCAGTTCAGAACAATAATTATAGATATCAACTTGCTGGTGTTGTCTATTTTCTTGATGAGCACTTTACATGTAGAATAGTCCAACAAAATAATGTTTGGTTCCACAATGGATTTCAATCAGGTTTGAGTCATCATGGCCTGCTTGCTGAAAATCCAGATCTCTATTTTCATGGTCAACACAGGGCAGTTGCTGTCATTTATACAATTTGCTAAAGTGTGTGGAATGTCAAAAAAAAAAAAGGTATCGGACTCGGTTATTGCCAGGCACAGCCATGGCCCACAGTGCTAAGT
>ML208843.1:5073-15947 GCA_004369065.1 Pluteus cervinus
GCGAGGTTCTTTGAACCTCGGGGGAGAGGAGACCTCACCACATATACGCAAACTTGCAAGGAGGACTTGCAAAACCACACTCCAGAGTGAGGTTCAGAGAACCTCGACTGGGTGATGCCCACACACTGCACAAGAGGGAGAGGCGAACACAACTCCACAGAACACCTCTCAAAAGCGAGTTCCCAGCACCTCACCCTTGGTCCCATCTCGCATTCCGTTCATGAATCAAAATGAAGGTAAATATATTTGCATGAAAGTAAATATATTTGCATGAAGGTAAATATATTTGCATGATAATACATCATACTGTACGGAGAAGAGGGAGGGGAAGGGGCGAATAGTGGGGTTCTGAGCACCTCGCCCAGAGAGAAGCCCCAAAACATCATTTGATGGTTACCAAGGGCTGAGCTGGCACCGGAATTCTGGTCAACCGACCAGGTCCCAACAGAATGGAGGTTCTGTGAACCTCGGCTGCGCAGGACCCAACCCCGGAATAGCCGGGTGGACACAGAACCGAAGAGACTTCACCAGAAGGTGAGGTTCTTCGCACCTCACCTGTGTAGCCACCCTGTCGCACAGAAGGAACAAAGCAAAGAATAAAATCAAACAGAATAAAATAGAATAAAGAATCAAAAGAATCATATACCGAGTGCTATGAGCAGCACGAATGAAGTCGGAAGATGTTGATTCGCCACAATCCCGAAGGATTTGGATCCAAGGCGGGCTTACAAGCCACGCGTCTCACCAGGTGTGAACGAACAACAGTCTCGCGAAGTCTCGCGTCGGTCAAGACAAAGGGATACATGAAGAATAGAATAGAATAAAGAACTGAAAGATATAAAGGATCCCGAGTACTACGAGCAGCACAAATGAAGTTAAAAGACATTGTACCGCCACAATCCCGAAGGAATTGGATCCAACACCGGCTTACTAGCCAGGCGTCTCACCAGGTGTGAACGAACTCAGTCTCTCGACATCTCGCGTCGGTCGAGACAACAGGATATCCAAAGAAAATAGAATACTACTGCAAATAGCACTTGAGAAACGAAACAGGCGAAGACACTGTCCCAGGATCCAACGACGGGGTTAGACCACGCGTCTCACCATACGGACGTGAACTGCGAGCTGTTCAGAGCCTCAAGGCGTTTGAGCAGCCAGGAAAAAACGGGACAAATAAAAAAAGAGCGGAACGGAGTACACTCCGGCAACGCCTGAAGAAACGAAGAAGTAAACAAGGAAATTGTGTTACGGGGTACACCCCGCCACACGTAAAGCAAAAGGAGGGGGGTTCGTGGGTCCATGGCAATGTGAGGTGCTGTTTCCGAAGCACAAGTGGTCTACGAAACAAGAAAAAGCCGATCAATTGGGCCTTACAAGAAGGCGAGGGTCGAACAAAACTAAAATACAGCTGAATGACTTACCATGCATCGACGTTCGCACTTGGACTCTGTTTCCACATCAGCACAATCCCAACACACCTCAACCGAGTGTTCCAGGGATTATCTGCCAACGGGGTAAACCAAACTCCTAGGTAAGTATGTTAGTAAAGCTTCGGAATCGAAAACTTACCTTCTTGTAGTGGTCGAAAACAGTCAATGCGAGGTACGGGAGGGAGGAACACGCCCGCTGACAGTGGGCGGGAACGTTGGACGTGGACGGGTGCGTGCGAGAGGGAGCGTAGAGTGGACTCCAACGTTTCAACCACCAGTCGATCGTGATCGGGATTGAGTTTGATGTGGCTGTGCGTCTACGTGGCGCTGACGCGGCCTCTCTCCCTCTCATCAAAGTCCCTCACTCTCCGACTCAACACCTCTCTCCGTCTCTCCCTCCCCACTCCGGTGCTTCATATGGCCCACTGGTAAGTAATTTTCTAAGTCTCAGGCGAAACGAGCGACTTACCGGGGAATTTTAGACACGGAGTCATCCGTTTGGTGTACGCTTCACACACTACCACCCACCGCCTTCGACGACCTCCATGGAGGTGGTAAGTACTTCAATCCAATTCAACGAGACTACTAACTTACTGAATATTCGTTTTTAGTCTTTTTTTGGCCCTGTACGCGGACCCACGGCCACCGTTCAACAACGGTGACACCTCCCTTCCCTGACCATGAACGTCGTCATTTGACGATGTTCTGGTCATCCCCGACCTCACCCACACCACCCAGACCGTCCAATGACGGTGTCCAGCAAGTTTTACAACGTATCCACCAGCAGCGCCCATGCCGCTGGTGGTTTTGAATGCACAACGGCTATAACACCGACACCGTCCAATGACGGGCGCATCTCGAAGTTTCACCGGCGGAAAACCACTCCTCGCACGTCTGCGAGGGTCGTCTGTGTGTAGGACACCTACTCGTACTAGGGAGAAGGTACGGGTACTCATTTCCATTCATCTTTTTTGTTCCGAAATACTAACGAACTCATTTCTGTTTATTTAGCTTACCCCACCGCTATCCACCTTCCCAACCACCAACGTCGTCTCAAACGACGTTGGAATCGGTTTATTCAAAGTTAATCCCAACGCCAATGCCGCCCAATGGCGATGGTGTTATCCCTTCGCCTCGAACCCAAGCCTTAGCGACGGAGACGCTATCCAACCCACCTCCCGCTGTCCAACGACAGCTTAATATCAAACTTGTCGATGGAAACCGGGACGGGGTGCTTCGGAGAGGGTGTGTAGGGTATGGATTGACGCCGGGTAGAGGGTATGCATATGTTTTCGAATTGATCGTTTCACTTTGGGTTTGTACTAACGTATCCTTCCTTTTCCCGCAGTTACCACCCTTCCCCGTCCCCTCCCTGCTACCAATGCTGCCGCGTACGGCGTTGGTACGACCGACACCGTTCCAACTTCCACGACCACGACCCAACGGTCGTATTTTCTTACGCTTCTGATTGGTGGCGTCAAATCACCAACACCCACGTTTACAACCACCACCGGTACCAACACGAACACCTCCTGGACCTAGAATGTATGTATATCTCTTCTGTTCGTGTTTTTTTATTGTTCTTTATTCTGACAATGAACTCAGTGACGGCGACCGCCTCTACTAACACCGCGTCAAGGACGACCAGCGCCCATCGAAGCGGCAGCGTAAAACGGAACGAATGAAGGGGTGGAGGTTTTTCTGGGGGTGGGATCGATGCTTCGAGGTACGTCGTTTCGTTTTGTTAATCCCTTTCTTTTTCTTTCTTTCTAACAACTTCGTTAGTACCTCCTCCCACCCCGTCCCATTCACCGGCGTCACAAGCGACGCTAGAGTCATGTTTCCCCTCTGGAGACTTCAGGTTTTTTTTGGGGGGGATTTGGAGTACATCCCGAGTTCGAGTCGATAAGTAGATACTCAATTGGTGTTGTATTATGTATATAGGTACAATGACATACCGTTACATGCTAAACTGGAGGTTCTGTGCACCTCGGGGAGACGACGTAGACGACATACGAGGTAGGTACGACGGGACGAATGTAGTTTGATGGGGGTAAGTACCTCAGCTTGAGTTGGGGGATAGTCCTGTATTGTGGACACACATGGCGAGGGGCTCAGAAGCTTACGTTCACGCACGTCGTCGTCATGTTATACCAAATAGATATGTAATCCGACTGTACTTACTGTACCCAATGAGTACACTCGAACTGGTCTAAGCAAAACGCGACGTTCTTCGCACCTCGTGGAGATGTAGGTCTCGACACGTACGTAGACTCGGGTTGTCCGGCGTGCGTGTGGTATGGGCTCCTACAGTTCTGCGAGGTTCAAAGAACCTCGCGGAGAGTACAGTCCCCGTAGTCCGGGGAATAAGGACAGTGTGGGAGGAAAACCGTTGGCAGGGGGTGATGTTCTGATGGTGAGTGGATTGAACACCACAAATTACGAGGTTCTTCGCACCTCGCTGGTGGAACTATCCACTCCCGGGGAATAAATCACACCTTATAATTACAACTTGTTAATTACTTTCTATTGAGTACAAGTCCGAAGTCTACGTGAAGATCACGGACTACACGCTGGTGTCGAGTCCGGACTAAACTCCCAACCGACCTGACACCGGACTACAGTATGGGACTCACCGGGACAGCTGCGGGATACTGCTCTCGTCGAGGTTCCGTGAACCTCCAGAATACGAGAGGTATCAACACCCCGGTGGATGAGATGACGTACCTGTCACCAGGTACGCTGATTTCGTTCGAGTTTCTCAAACGGGAGGTTCTCAGCACCACGGCTGAGGGCAGAGCACTCGTCAAAGCATGAAAATACTGTATTGCGTATACAGATCCACGACGTAGGTTGACGTCGTGGATAAGGTTGCAGTCCGATCAATTGTACTACCCAGAAACGAGGTTCTTCGCACCTCGCCTCTGGGTAGTACCAACACATGAACGATAGCATATATTGTATCGTTCCACAGTGCACAAGTCGTACTACCCAGAAACGAGGTTCTTCGCACCTCGTCTCGTGGGTAGTACCAACATGTACGATAACACATATGCTATCGTACTGCAGTCCGATGAGTTGTACAACCCAGAGACGAGGTGCTCAGCACCTCGTCGGGTGGGTAGTACTGGCATGTACGATAGCACACGTGCTATCGTTACTCCTACCTGAAGACGAGGTTCTTCGCACCTCGGGAACAAAACCGATGTATAAAGAAATATGACTTACCTCGTAGGTTGATTCTGGAGTCAGTACTGACCTGGGTTGGTATACAAGAGCTGGCTTATATGATGTAGACAAAAGAGATTGAGGTGGGATGAGTCGAGAAGTCCTCAGTTCAATTCGAGGCTCGCATTCGAGATGGGGGTGGATAGAATAAGAGTGAGTTCCTGGGAGTCAGCGGTGCGAGAGTCGAACGGACTGGAGCGAAGCGGTACATCTCGCATTGTTAACGAGGTGTTAGCTTCGGATGTCCAGGTCGAGCGTGCTCCCAAGTCCGAGTTGTCCGATCCAATCGAAATCAATCTTCGATCAGGTCGGTGGCTATACGCGCCACGTGGGAGGCTTACGCGGCCTTCCTATCTCTCGCCCAAGTCCCTCACTGCCCAACTCAACACCCTCCCTCCGTCTCTCCCTCCTCATCCCGACAGCTCATATGACCCCTTGGTAAGTACCACCCATAAGTCCATCCGAAAAGAGTGACTTACCAGAGAATCTAGACTCCAATTTGCCGTTTGGTGCACGCTGAACACACCACTACCCCCATCGCCTTCTACTGCCTCTATAGTCGTAGTAAGTCCCTTATTTTGATTCTACCACACTACTAACATACTGATAACTCGTTCTTAGTCTTTTTTTGGCCCTGTACGTGGACCCACGGCCACCGTTCAACAACGGTGACGCCTTCCCCTTCCTGGCCATGAACGTCACCATTCGGTGATGTTCTGGTCATCCCCGACCTCACCCACACCACCTTGACCGTCCAATGACGGTTTCTGGTGCGTTTCAAACGGCGTTCACTAGGAGCGCCCATGTTTTCGAACCTACAACAACGATAACGCCCTATGCTGTCCGATGATAAGCGTATCTTCGAGTTTCCCGGCGGAGAATCACTTCTCGCACGTCTGCGAGAATATTATGTGTGTAGGACGTCCACTCGTACCAGGGAGAAGGTACGAGTACTCATTTTAATTCGTTCTTTCTCTTTGGGAAGACTAACGAACTCATTTCCCGTTTATTTAGCACACCCCACCGCTATCCACCTTCCCAACCACCAACGTCGTTCAAGACGACGTTGGAATCGGTTTAGTCAATGTCAACCGAAACGTCAACGCCGCCCCATGGCGGATAGATACCTTTCTCGGTTTCGAACCCACTGTCCAGCGGAGACACCTCCCAACCTCTCCCTCCGGCTGTCCAATTACCGTTGAATCTCAAGCTCGTTGATAGGGATTAGTACCCCGCATTCCGGCGAGGGGTTTTTGAGTGTAGGATATCGATTTGCGTGGGGTAACGGGTACGTATATGTGTTCGGATTCGTCTTATTCGGCGCAAGGTTGTACTAACGCTTTCTTTCTTTTTTCTTAGCCACCATCGTTCCCCGTCCCTTCTCCGGTACCCGTATCGTCACGTACGACGTTGGTACAGGTCGTTCCGTTGCGGCTCCGAACACTGACGACCGACTGCCCAACGGCGGTGTCTAACCTTTGTAAACCAAGCCTACAACCACCGCTACGAACCTAGTACTCGAAGGTATGTCCATCGATTTTGTGTCTCTTTGTTCTGACAACGAAGTTTGTACCTACGACGAGTCCCTACTACATGAAAGACGACTACAGCCCAATGGCGGTTGCGAAGATGTGGGAAGACCTCACCGCTGTCCAACTGCAGCGTGAACTCAAACAGATAGAGCTTCGAACGGGGTGGAGGGCTTTTTTTTGGGTGGGATCGACGATTCGCAGAGGTATGTTGGTTCGTTTCGTTAATCCCTTTTGTGTCTATTCTAATCCTTTTGTTAGCCTTCCCTCCCCCTGGACCATTCCCCAAACATCAACGGCGTCACAAACGACGCTGAACTCATGTTTAGGCCTCCACGAGTTAGGGGGATTTGGAGGTGAAGGATATATATGGGTTCGAGTCGTTGTAGGTAGAATGATTATCAGACCGCTATCGTAGTATCTAGGTAGGTAAACTAATGTACTGATTTGATGCTTAATTCGAGGTTCTGAGCCCCTCGGGGAGACGAAGTGATGAAACGTTAGGTAAATACACAGTACGTAGGTTGTTCTCCACGAAACGAGAGGTGCTGAGAGCCTCGGGGATATGGAATCGGTGATGTAAATAGGTACGTATAACTGCTGCGCTGTTCGCAAGGTACGTCAGACTCGTGCTTTACACAAAACCCGAGGTTCTTCGCACCTCGCGGAGAACAGAGTCCGGGAATAGGCTGGCCTATGAGGGGAAGTCGTCGTTAGGGAGGTTGATGGTACGTACTTCGGACACCACAAATTCGGAGGTTCTTCGCACCTCCCTCCTGGGACTGTCACTCCGAATAAGAATTTCAAATTGTGTATATAACTTCGTCAGCTATTTATTTACGAGGAACGTACAGCATTGAAGTCTTCGCGAAGATAGCAGACCACACGTTGGCAACTAAAATGTAAATAAAATGCTGGACCAACCGAGATACGAGAAGACTCACCTTGTCAACCGCGAGAGCTTGCTCTCATCGAGGTACTGTGAACCTCCAGAATACGAGGGGTTATTGGCGCCTCGACCGTGTGAGAACCTGGTACCTGTAACCAGGTACCTGCTGACTTCGTTGAAGTCCCTCAAATATGGAGGTTCTCGGCACCACGGGGGAGTGGGTAGTACTCGCCGAAGCAAGAAAACATTGTATTATAGTACACTACGGTACATAGATAACGAATTTATACGATAGAACTTGAACTTACCGAATACGAAAGTCGACTCGTTGACGAAGTCGAACACAACGGAGTTGCAAAACTCGAACGTTGTGGATCGGGAGGGATATCTTCCTTGTCTTGGATCTTTGCCTTGACATTGTCGATGGTATCCGAAGATTCGATCTTCAGCGCGATTGGTGAATAAAACCGAATCGAAAGACGAAAACGAAAGGAAGGTTCTTACCCAACGCCCATGCCCATATCCAACCCTCTCACCTCCTTCGAATTCCGACTGCCGTGGATCCCCAAACGACGACAGTCGATACCCACCAAACGAGTTGAGTTCCTTGACAGAACGTTCGCTGGGCGACCTGGGTGCTCGAGGTGATGGTGTAGGCCTAAAACATCAAGCTAGATCAGTTTAAGAAACACAACGAAACTAAAGGAATACGAAAAAGAGACGAAAGAACCAAATAACGATTGATCACCTCGTTCCGTTGTCTAACCATGCGAGTTTGGTAGTGACGAGCTCTTGTTTCTATAATCGAATGTCAACATTTCGACCTCTCAACAGATGCAAGCCACTCACCTTGTTCGGAAGAAGGGGCCATAACTCGGATGGCAGCTTCACCACACTCCAACTAAGAGCACCAATATAAAACCATTCCTATTCGAATCAGACGATCAGTGGACGAAGATAAACGAAAGGGAACGAAAGCAACGAGTGGAACGAAAGAATGGAAAGGGTGCGAATGAGGCGGAATGGAACAGAAGCAAGAAAACCGGACGGAACGAAAACGAATGGCTTACGATGCAATCCCTACCCATTTCCGACCCGCTAAACCCCTTCGAGGGCAGGAAACTATATTTTCCTGCCATCCGCGGTCGCAATCGTAGCTTGAACGTTGAACGTCGGCCTCTCGAACAAGGTCTTTCGATGGAGGACGAAGGGAAAAGATTCCCTTGGTAATCGGTGCGTCGGGGTGACCTCCGACTGCTGGAAACGATATGATATGGTCCTAAAACGGAGAATAGGTCAGTACGTTCGAAAGATAAATGGAACGAACACGTACTGACCTTGTTGCAAGCCATCGTGGACGGTGACGACATGGAGAGTAAAAGATGTAAACAACAGGTTAGTTGATACATATATATATAGTGGAACCGACTGCGACTTACCTGGGTCTCGATCCACTATCGAGGCTCAAACGAGTACAGTAGGGGAGAAAGCGCTGGCGTCGAATCGGAACCTGGTTCCGAGTTGACAGATTGGATCGGAGACATCTCTGATCCGATGGGTGGCTGTGCGATAAGGCACGCGGCCATGGTTGACTTTTCCCTCTAAGTCCCTCGATGTCCTCCTCGACGTCGACTCCCCTCCTCCCTCCCTCCCTCGTCCCAACTGCCCTATGGGTATAATGGGTAAGTCCATCTTAATTTTACGCGAAACGAGCGACTTACCGGGACATCTAGATATCCGATAACCACACCACGACTGTTAGTCGTATGGTGCCATCGGTGGTGCTTCGACGGCCACGACTGCAGGAAAACCAGGTGAGTATTGATATCCGACTGATTAATAACGATCTTTACTTACTTTTTGACTCGTACCTAGCTCCGATTGAGGCCAGCGGATTCGTCTACGCCCACCGCCTCAACTGCGGGATGCCTCCTCGATCCAACCCTCTACCCCCTCCACCACCACCAACATCGTCGTTTGATGATGCTGTGGTGGTTCTCGACCTCACCCACACCTACCATGCCGTCCAATGACGGATTTCAACCTGGTTCGGAACGTTTTCGTGGCAGTGCCGCAAGTGGGTGCTGCTCGAAGCGTGATTCAACATCAACGGAGACCACCACCTGCGCTAATCATACACCTCGAGCTCAAGACAGGTGTAAGCAAGCTGTGGGGTAGTTTTTGGATGCCGGGTATCAAGTTTTGGGGTGGTATAAGGTATGTTTCTTCGTCTTATGTGTTTTTTTTGTCTTCTCGCGATTCTAACAAATTCGTTAGCATAATCCCCATCCACATCCACTTCTCCACCACCAACGTCATCGTTAGTGACGCTCTACTCGCTTTTTGAGTACCCAACAGACTTCAACCCCGCCCAACGGCGGTTACGAACTCGATACATAACCAGCCACCGACGTCACAAAACCCCATCAACAACCACCGACATTCTCATTCAAAGGAGCCAGACAACGTTTGCCTGTGCTATCACTACCACCACCGCTGTCAAATAAAAGGATTCCGACCAGTCCACGCTACCTCGCCCAAGACTTGTCGGTGGACCACCCCTACCTCTTCCGCTGTCGAACGGCGGCGCTATGTTCAAGGTTTTAGTTGCGAAGTGGGCGCTTTAGGTGGATGGGGGCTATCTGGGTGCGGGAGGGTTAAATGGCAACGAAAAAGTACGTGTTTATCTTAGTTTTCTTTGATTTTCGTCGTCGTTTGTTCTTAACGACTTTCTCTTTTACTTAGCAATACCCACATCACTCCCCAAGGCCTCGTCGGAGATTTTGACCTCACCACACCTACGCCGTCCAACGACGAGCTGATCTCCAAGGTCTTCGGTGTACAACTACTCCAACCACAACACGGCGCCGCTCGGGACAGCCGGAACCCCCTTCGGATTACAACATCCAGAAGGAGTCGACTCTCCACCTCGTCTTGCGTCGACGCGGTGGTCTACACACTCGGCGGATACCTTACCGGAAAGACCATCACCCTCAAAGCGGGTTCACGCATCGCTAGACCGAATTACGAGGTAAGTCACACGTTCGATCCAATATTGATGATATTTACTGACGGTTCAAATAGTATTTCATTCGACCTCAACATAACAAGCCTGTTCACGGCCACGTCCAATGACGTTGACGCCTCCACCCCATTCCACCTCGACCACCAGTACCTCCGTCTCTTGACGGCGTTTTGGCTGGTTGGGGACTTCGACCTCACCTCAAAGACCGTCCAACGACGGTTGTCCCTTACTTTTGGACGAAGTACGACAGCCCAATGCTGTTCGTTTTGTGAACCATAACGACGATGAGCGGTCAAGCAAGTAGCGCCGTGCTTCGACTTTCGCAAGCTCAACGAGGTCTTTTAGTACGGGATGAGGTGTTGTAGGCGTTTAAAGGTACGTTGACAATTTAACCTTCTCTGTTCATTCTTTTTTCGTCGTTTTAACGAACTTCTTAGCTCGTATGCGTTCCTTAGATGCCCTTCAACCCCCTACGTCTTTTGAAACCTTACCCACGGCACCGACATTATCCGACAACGGATTCAAACCAGGTCCGGAACACCTTCGCGAAAGTAACCACGACGTCCATCAACGCGAAGCCCAGCCCTCACATGCGTCGTTCAAGTACACAAGGTTATCTGTTTTCTGGGACCTGCAGTGGTTTTCGTGGGCACGGGAGGATGATATGGATATCGTGATAGGTAAAGTATTTGGTTTGGGTCCCGTTTTTTTAACTTCGTCGGACTAATGGACTCCGCAGCTACTACTACCTCCCCTACACCTTCCCAAGCACC
>ML208847.1:0-15681 GCA_004369065.1 Pluteus cervinus
ACACTTGGGAGCTCGCTCAACTCTTGCACTCTTAGGTACTCCCAAGCTTTTAGCTACTTTTGCACTCCTGGGAGCTTGCAAAAGTAGATAAAAGGAGACTTAAAGTAGCTAAGAGCCTTGCAAGTTTTCCTGATGAATCCCCTTCCTTTTCATGCATGATGTTCCAAAAGTAGTCAGATTCACCCGCCTTCTACTCACCTTCTGCCTTCCCAATATAGCTCTCGGCTGTGCCGTCACTGCTGCTACCATCCTACTCGTTGATCCACGTGGGTGGCTGTCAGGGAGCGAAGTGCTATATAATTTTATGTTTCTCCAACAATAACATACCTCCTAACCGTCGTTCCGGCCCTATAGCGCTGAATCCACCTTGCTCAAGCTTGGGAAATGGGAATGTGACCCGATCTATGTGTTCGGACAGCGTGATCAGAGATAAAACATGAACCCAAAAAGGAAACTGTATGTTTTCTTCTCGGGCAATGACTGGTACTGTCGCCTAGTTGTCACACACGCATTCCAGAGGATAGGTTGAAAAGTAAATCATGAGCTGACTAGTTCCGCATGAGTGCTGGCTTCAGAACTCGGGAAGCATCAAAAACTAACATACCCAAAAACATTACAGCGTGACCTATTACTTTCCACACACGCACGCTCTCTATGAGGTCGGTAGGAAGGTTGAAAAGTGCAGTTGAGAATATTTGCGTGGTTCTGAATAGTTGTGGCGAGCGGTTACATCATGCTTGACATTTTGAAAACATATGCAGAGTTTGCTCCGAGTCGAGGTTGGATTATGACAAGAGTTGAAACGTTGAAGGCGCGTGTATTCTATGTTCGCC
Source organism: Pluteus cervinus (assembly GCA_004369065.1). NCBI lineage: Eukaryota > Fungi > Basidiomycota > Agaricomycetes > Agaricales > Pluteaceae > Pluteus > Pluteus cervinus. Next base: position 834 of record ML208847.1, read on the forward strand.
GGGGAGGTGGGAGGAGAGATAAAGAAAATATATTTCGAAACTGACCTGCGAACCTCAGCACTGAATGGTCCATACACAAGACACGCTCTTCGAATTCGACCATCTTCCAACGCTCACTTCGCTCGTCTGACCGTTATCTTGTCGTAGCTATTCAGCATCCATCACTTCGTCAATGATTCCCGGAACTGCGGGATCTCTTTCGCTGACAGCAGCTCTCCAATTTCGGTAGAGAGGTCGATAACTTTCGTCGCGAGTCTTTACTCCCGGTTTACATGTTCGAGATAACCGGTGTTTGGCCTTGCTTGTCACTTTCCATTTCTGGTATGTCGTCAGGCGAAATTCCTGTTCGTGGAATTGGCGAACAATGACCGCTTTCAGCACTCCACTCAAATAGGAGCGAGGAGATGATCCGGTTCTATTACGCTGCGAGTGGACAGAGCCCAGCTTGTTTTTGAACGTGCATTGTCTGCTAGAAATTTCAAAATCCTGCTTTTCTTTTTGATCTGACTTTGACACGGCTGGAGGCATACACGCTCAGCCTGTGCAATGAAATTGACAATGATATTGATTATAATATCCTAGTCATGCTCCCCGCCGAGAAATACTCAAGTTCCAGTATTGCTGTATATATTTAGATCGAAATCGGAAATTGTGCAAAAATGTCGTGAGGCCGAGCAGGCTAACCATTGTAGGGGTTCCTATTGAAGATGAAGCGGCCAGTGTCGATACCCCAGACTCAGAGGGAATGGCAGAGCCGGATGAACTTTTGGTTCCCGCATTTTAGAGAGAGATTTCTATTTCGGGGCATGTTGAACATACACTCGACGGCCCGGAAACGGTGCTGAAGCGCCATCACCCTTGACAGAACCCAAACGGTGAAAAGGAAGTCGCGAAGTTTGATCGATTGATGAAGAACGGAAGAACCGCAAGCTTGACAGGACTTCATGCATGAAAACGCGGCAGGGGTGCCACAGTCCATTTATCCATTGAGCTCTGGCTGTCACGACAGGGTTTCATGTATGAAGGTGCCAGCATCTACTGAACAGATCGCAAACTGTCAATAAATGCAGTAAATGCATCAACGGCAGCATTGAAATCTTTGACTCCCAAGTAATATACAATCTTGGCAAAATGAAGGAAGAGGGTATCACGGTGTGCCCCCTCCTTTGCGTCCGTAGGGTCTCCGAGCATCTGGAGCAGTCTAAACCGGACCTGGTTGGTGAATTGTTCACGGAAGACCCTGTTCAATTGGAAAGCAAAGTTGGTTTCCTCAGACCCCGAAACAGGCTTGACAATCTTTCGGGGTGATATCAGAAGAACACGTCTGAAGGCTATTAAATTATATTTACCTGTCCAACGTCAGCCTGCAGGTATGTGTGGTCTGAAAAATTAGTGCTTGGGTGGTACAAACCAAAAGAAATGCTGAACCCATCGTCGGTCAATCTTTGGCTGACTGACTTTCACTGAGCCGATTGGTTGTGACAACATAGATTGGGTACTAACCAACACTGATGGCATAAGGACCAGCCCCGCTACCGGACTGTTGAAAGATTCCGAGCTCTATCAATATAACTTGGTTGCAAGAAGCCAGCCGTTTCGCCACAATCTGAAGCGTGAAGAACATACACTGTGTTGGTCTGTCGATGTGATTAAATAAGAGTCGATGAAAGGTCGTTATACGCACAGTGGGTCGAGATCTCCCAAGTCCCACTGAAGACCTTCAACAGGATGGTAGCAAGGAATGGGCCTAATCTCGTCTGTCGTTGACAGCAATTCCCCTTCAATCAACACTTGCGCGGCAACATTCATCTGCATTGTATTTTCTTGGATTCGGACACTGGTGCAGGTAACGACGACATCTACAGCAATGTGGTGAGTCGACTTGTATCCCAGTGGTTCAACGGCAATACCGTTCAAGTGTAAGAGACTAAAGACTCGGAATGATTAGAAAGTGGCAACAACTTCAGACACAATAACATAGAAGCCTCACCTGAGTGGTGAATCTGACATGATAGCGCCTCTGGATTGTTAGCCCAAGATGGGGGACTTCAAGTGATCTATATATATAAGAGTTGAGCTCAGTGCCTCGCCCTGGTGCTTTGTCACCGCAGTATCTAAGCCGGGGTACAGCATCTATGAGGTATACACGCGTTCTCGAAGAATCTAAAATCCAAACATTCCGTGCATGAGGCAATAGGCGTCAAGGGTCTGCCCCCGTCGTGAAGTCGGCAGATGCAACCATTCGTGTTGCGCTCTCCGTCGTTGGAACATGCGTCAGACTCCAAACACCCCTGACAAGATCGTCCTGTGCAAGGACAATTCAGAGCTCGGAGACGTGCCAACACGCACAGTGGGCGATGCCCCCCATCTCGCCCTCTTCTTCCCATCACACTACTACAGCCATTGGGTATATTGCTGTTTAGACTCAGGCTGAATTGCCACTCACAATCATCTACAGGTACCTGGCAAAAATCGTGTGCTGTGTTGGCAAGAAAGATACGAGCCCGGACCAGTCCGCCGAGTTCAAGTGCAGTGAACGGAACGAAGGCAAACATCAGCTTCCGAACCTGACTTCGGAGATCGGAACACGTCGTACGTGTCTGGTGAGTCGCACCGAACTTGTTCACTCGCCCATTGTGTGATGGTATGGCCTAGTGGTATTCGTGCTCTGGCTTTCTTAATGTATTCCACACTACGACGGTCCGCATTTATTCGCCTGCTCGTCCTCTGCATAATATAGCTTTTGACATATATGTAATTCTCGTATGACGGTTTGAGATTGAGCTTACTGTATCTCGAAGGTCGTCTTTTTCCAGCACCGGGATTTATCCAATCCTCATGGTTGTGGTTGAAACATGCCATAACACAGCCTAGGTTCTTTGCGAGTCATTCACTGAAAGAAATTGACTCTCATAGAATTATGAAGAGAGGAAGAGCGTGACAAAGTAAATTGTAAGTCGTTGAGAAGCGACGAACGGGAACGAGTGGTAGAACTTGTGACGATATGTGGTAAAAGAAGATGACACGATGTAAGTCGAACATCTCACCAAGAGATGCTCATACACCAACATGGGTGAATAGTACCCAGGTTTCGAACCCGATCTGATGCAGAGCATATGCAGCGCGTTCAATCTGAAGCCCAAATTTCAAACGAAAGGTCCGTAAAGAAGACGAATGCAGAAGAAGCAATGCGAGGAATTCGAACTGATAGAGAGGCGAACACTGGTCTCCGTGAGTGGCTCGTAACATCCTAAAACGGGGGGTTAGTAACGAGGATGTCGTGAAAGTTTAATGAACGCTCACTGAGGGACATTCAAACTCCAACGTGGATGAACGGTACCCAAGTCTCGAAACCAACTTTATGTTCCGCACGCAGAGCTTGGACCGCGTCGTGCAAAGCAAACGCAGCGCGTTTGTGGTCAGGTCGACCACCGTCTAGCATCCTCTCGTACACTCGGTCCGCAACGAAAGGCGCATATTCGTCGCTGATCTTCCACATCGTTCCAATAACGCTTCTGTAACCGCAAGCTAACATCCCGGCCGTGAGGTGTGCAGATTGGTCTGGCGCTTCGTCCATCCCTTTCGCGGTTTGGCATGCTGAAAGGTATGCAAACTGGGCGTGAGGTAGTGACGTGTTCGATATCTCCCGCAGTGTAAGACGTGCGTCGTTGGTCAGGATTAGAGCACTGTCCATGGGATCGCTTGGTTTAGCCACTCCGTGGCACGCAAAGTGCACCCAACTCGCGTCCTCCATTTCCCTCTTCACCGCCTCCACCGTCGCCTCTCCACGAGTTAACGCTTTCGTTGCTATATGCTTCTGGATCTTCTCCAATTCCAACTCTGTACCTGGGAGTTTTGTGAAGTCCGCATATTTAGGGTTTGCGATTGTCAGGAGAGAAAACTTTTGGGAAGGATCTTCGGGGCGAGTGGCATATGCGAGTGCAGATGCCGATGGGAAATATGAAGAGACGACGTAATGAGAAAGTGTTAGCTGCTCCCGCGGCTGCCCATCCTCTGTGTACATGCCCGCAGCGTGAATCGGAAGACCAGTAAGAGGTCCCGAAGGACACCACCAAATTCGAGGTTTATCAGATGTTCTTGTCTGCGCATCCTAAAGAGAGGGTTTTCTCAGAGATTGAAGAAAAAAGAACTATGAAGATGACGACGTACGATTATTCCCAGTCTTTCCAATACAGGTTTGGCGACGATAATCCATAGCCACCCCAAAAATATCGCCGGAGGGAGATCAAAAGAGGGCTCGCTCGCGGGGCTTGGTTTCTTCACCGCGTGTCCTTTTCTTTCCATCAAAGCCTCGTCCCGAAGGAAAGCGCGTGGAGATTTCATAAATGCGCCCGATAAAGTACGCAATGTAAAATAGTCGACATCTGGAAGTGGAACGTGCACAACGTCGTCAACACCTGGACGAACGACGAGCGCGTGAGAGGAGTAACGGCTGGCATTGAGGTAGACGATGTATCCGCCCAAGGTCTCCGCGATAGCCATGATTTCTGCAGGAGTTTTAGGTCGCAAAAAGCGGTCGAGACCAGGGAGGTGTGCGAAGACATCAGCGGTGGGGTCACTAAAGCTGTTTGATTTCTCTCGCCACCCAGTTTTTGCCCAAGTGTCAATCCAACGAGGAGGATTTTTGAGTTTTTCAGCGACGATGGGCTCCATGTCATGCGCTTGATCGATGGTCAAACGAGAATGGAAAAACCAGTCCCAGACTTTCGAGCGCCCCTGGTCACTCCACTGAAGTGCTGAAGCATGCTTCCCCACCTCGGAGGCATAGGAAGCGGCATCTCGGACGGCGAGAGAGATCCCGCTGATACCTTTTAGCTGATTAGAGCAGAGGTAGCCCCATCGGCTGGTAGCCAATGAGCCTATGAATAGTTCATAGACGTCAAAAGTCTCAGGAAGACGAAGTGCGCGTGCAGTGCTTGCCACTATTGCACTGGTGAGCGGTTCCGGTACATCCTGAGGATCTAATTCTGCCAATAAATCTTTCACCATCTCGGCTGTGCCTAAAATAAGGGAAATGGAGTGAGTTATGATATGTATTGAATGCTTGGGTGAACATAGTTTACCCTTTGGGTACTCAGCAGGCATATCCTTTTCCCTCACCTTGTCTTGAACGAGGTCTGAATAGCACTCCATGATAAATTGCTTGTCATTATCATCTAAGAGCTCAGGCCGTGGCATCATTGCATCCACAAAACCTCCAAGTGTAAACCCATTGTCTCCCAACAAGGTCTGGATCTTCTTCAGCCCGTCGTGGATCATCAGGGACAAATCAGAGAGCATCCACCTGATGAGACACAGGACTCGGTCCTTGTAGGGCTCGATGTTGCTGTTATCATGAAAGACGACGAGCCAAGACGCATATGCGAAACCAAACTCCTCCTGCCCAACCAATCCAGCTATAGGACGTTGGGAGTCTAAGCCAGATAATGAATGCATTGCGAATTCGGCAGCTTGGAGTGTAGCGTCCAGACCTGGTCCTCCAGGAAGAACGCCTTGCCTGAAGTAAACAGTAGCTCTCAGGATTGCAAACGACACAAGGCCATTCGGAGCGAGTTGAACGTCAGGGAGGAACCGAGCCGCCAGATCCAATAGGGGGAGTATCTCCTCTGCATCTGGAGCAATAGTGGTTGCCGAGACGACCCATTCGCGAAGCTTCTGCAACGGGAGCTGGCTACTGTCGATGTTCGATGGAACTGAACGGAGAAGAATCTCCAATGGTCCAGTGATCAACTTTGTTGCCAGTGGGAAGTAATTATGCCACTCAAAAGAGCTGGCAACGTCGTAAACGACCACTTGGAGAAGAAATTGGGCATTGATATGTGAGTTTGGTTGACCTTGGAACGTTCGAAGGACTTCGAAGGCCACGTCAGGACACGAATCAGGACCTATTTCAAGGCAATACAGGAAAGGGATGATGATCTCGATGATGTGAGCGAGAGCAGGGTCTATATTTGGGTCCTCTAAAGCTCTTTCGAAGGCAGTGAGCGCAAGTTTCAGATGGGCCTTCTCTCCGCGTCGAAACCACTGGTAATGAAAGTCTCCAGCTCGTAAGAGCCATTCAGCAGGGAGATATTCCAAAAACCAATCCGGGAATGCACTGTCCTTCTTCTTCTCGTCCCAATTACGAGGTAGCTGTTCCAGGAGAGTCCCATTTGGTGTAAGAACATGACGAATGCGAAACTGGCTTGGCGCATGATACAGGATGACTTGCGCACGAAAGTTGTCACGGATCCTTTCGGACTTCTGCTTTTCTACATGATTGCGTAAGGGAGGATAATCGAAACCTTACTATCCACATACCGAATTGCCAATCCCCGTCCAAGCCTCGTTCAAACTTGACACTGAGAACCTCGTAGTGGCCCGTTGTTGTGATAGCGAGAGTTAATGCGGGGCGGTCAACTGGGCTAAAATCTTATCGGCTCAGTAGTGAATATTGTAGGGAAAGGTGAACTTACACTCGGAGACTACCCAGATCCCACCGTACAATGAATTTTTCACCTTCACGAACGACTGGTAACTGTTTGTCGGTTTCGTCGAGAACTTCGTCGCCAACTCGAACCTGGGCTGAGAGTCCTGTGCCTTTCCACTGGTCAAGGTCGTCTTCGGGCTCCAGGGGACACATGACCTTGATATCTTGCTAAAAGTAAGACCACCGCGAAAAATGATTACTATCGCACGATACCGTTGATATGTAACAAACTAATAAGTTGGTCAGCGACAGGACTCGTACTGGATGCAATGAAATATTACGGACTCGACAACATTCGCCATGATGGGGATGGATTGGGAGCTTAAAGGCGAGTGTTCGAATTCCGCCGAGTCCTTGGCATATATATACAGTTTCGGGTGCCAGCCCGGAGCCAATTTCGGCCACGCCTCCAGCCCGTGCGATTGCAAGAGGTGATGATGTGGAGGTATTTCCATTGAAACGTGCTCAGCGTCTATCTGAAACCTAAAACTGTCTGGACCTCTTTTGCGGCAACAGGCGCGAACCAGAGGCCTGATACTACAATTAGTTCTTCATTTGGATAAGGATCATAGGATGGATACGAAAAACTTGCCTATCCAATCCATCGCCATGATGTCCCATGGGTGTTAACTTCCTAGTTGTTGGAGTTGTCGTCAATACGAGCATGTAATCGAAAGGGTGATAAGGTGAAGTGTCAGGGTAGGAAAGAATGCTCTGGAACAAGGTCCAATATTCGTCCTCAGCGCCCAAAGGGAACCGATACAACACGACGACTTTCTGTCTATAACGAAGTTGGCCCTTCGAGTCCAGTTCGCCAATATAAGTCGACTCAAAGCGTCTCGTAGAACAACCGAAGTCGAAAATGGTGTTCTAGGAAGAGGCGATTCATGGACAGCTACGGTCTCTTCTATTCAGCTGTGGCCGACTTCTCGTGTTTGAATGGAGAAGCTGAAGAGCGCCATGTCTTCATCGACCACGTAGGATTAGAGCGAAGTCCCCAAGTGTTGGTAGTATGAGGATAGTCGCGACGGGGATGAAAGCGCATATACCGTCGATATATGCACTAGTATGTGACACAGAGGAAATAAGCGGGAAGTGAAAACTGCCAAGGTCTCTTCGCAAGCCCGTGATAGGTGGTGGTAGGAAAGGCAACTCATTGAAGGCTAAGGGCCTTCATTTGAGTGATTGGTCGGCTGCTATGCTTGAGTCGTTGGACTAGACGGACTCCAAACAGTCGAGGAAGTGGGTTAAAATCTGCTATAGACGATGTCTTCGACGGCCTTTCAATGCTCCTGGTATCCCTAATAAAGTAAACAGGGAATAGTTTAGCGACGGATGCAAAAAAAGGGAAGTAACTGAACACACCCAGACTTCAAAATTTATCCCAAATTGCCCCAGTTGGCCGACCCCATTTTCACGGTGCAATCGGGCTCATAAGTGCCAGAGGTTTTCGGACGTCTCCGTGTCAACGATATGAGATACTCTGTGCCGATGTGTCAAACTTGAGCGAAAGAAACTTGGTGACGGACCACTACCAGGATCTTGACAATTTGATGCCTGAGGCCTGAGGCTTGGACAACTGACGATTTTCATCGCGTTCGCATGCCCAGCCAACAAGAGGCTCAATCGTGGAAGGTCGAAGGGAATCCATGAGGACAAGCAGCTGTACATGGCGAAGTTGAATGTTTTGAACCTTCACAAGACTTCTGGGTAAATGACGCAAAAATGACGACGGTTGTGTTTTGGTCCTGGTCGGGATATGATGTATATGGTGTTCGCTGTTCGACCCCAAACCCCGCCTAGACCGCCGTCCTGTAAGCGCCAATGGGAGACGGCAGATTTGTGAACCGCGTTGTGCTCGACAAACTGTTTTGCGTCAATAGGACTGCGTGAGAAAGTCAAGTCGAAACCCTTCTCTTCCCGAGTCTGACGTCATCATCTTATCTGCCTCATATAGCTTCATAGTTCAGCGTTCCCCCAATTCTCTTCATGCAAGCCTCCATGGCGCCAGACGGGATCCCAGAGACTATGCTTTGAAAGTTCAAGCTAGGCTCTCAGTTCGTCTGGGACCTGAAGTTCGCAGGACTTGACTCTGGTTCCCCTTTGTATTGACTCTTTTCATCCACTGCGAAGCTATTTTCTCGATGTAGTGATTAAGGATTGGATTTAATAATTACTGAGGTATACGTGCTTGACCATCACCGTGACAGATACATGATGCAGGACGCGGCGAAGACGCGTAATCTCAATTCTCTCTGACATAGGCAACTGATTGTAAAGCAGCAACATCCAACAGTGGCCTATACACGATGGGCGATCTTCGGCTTGCAGATTTAGAAGGGATTTTGATTTTATCTGTCGTGCACGGAGAGCCGCGGACCTCGGGCGGCAATAGGTGAAAGCTCGTGTCGAGCCACCAATCCGGTAGTCTTACCGGTGCACTGCCTGCAGAACGAATGGTGTGCTTTTCGTTCACCTTTTCTAGTATCACTCGCGTACTGGGATGTTCACAGCAGGTGTTGGGGACTCTTATTGAAGAGTTCCGCCTAGTTTTGAGGAGCCGTATCTATTCGCAGAGGCCCGTTATTTCGGTGTCACTTTCTTTTATTTCGACTGCAACATGGGCGATGGCATCTTCAAGTTCGAAGGTTTGTTCAACGTTCAAGTCATTGAGCGGCCGGGCTGTGGAAAGCCTCAACAGCTTGGACTCCGGAGTGATTGATCAACGCTTTAACGTTGATTTATCGGGAAGGACCAGGACGAGTGGGTATCTTTGTCCGGGAATCCGAAGCGAATCTGATAGTTTTAAGAAGGTCCAAAGACATGCTCGACGAAGCCCCTGGGTCGAAGTACTCTTTGGTTCAGTTCCTTGGTAAGGTTAGAAAAGGTGCTTACAGTATGTATGCGACCATAGAGCGTCCGTGAAATTGGGCCCTGAAAATGTGTCGTTGGCACTGGCAAACGTTGCGCGTGCAGAGTTTATATGTTGGTCGTAAGATATTGTTATGGATATATAGGCTATAGATACAATAAAACATGAATCCTTTTACACGACACCCATCGCGAACAAACGACAAAGTGCCTACATTTTTAATCCAGACTTGACTTCATCTCACTGGGTAACAACGATCCAATAAATATCGAAAGTGAACTAACACCGACGAGAACGAGATAAACCAGCTGTCCGTGGAGATAGTTGTGCTCAATGGTCAAGGACCACACCACTGCGACGAGCGCGGGCCCAATGGCTCTCATCAAGCTGACACTTATCTAGGTATAGATAGTATGGTAAGGAGACCGCAATTTTAGACTGGAGAATGAAAATCAACCTACCTGACTGAGCCCATTGGTAGCTCCGAGCGATGCTCTGTTAGGTGACGCAGCGGTAATAAATATGAAGATAGCACCTGCGCAAGAATAGGCTTCGCGTATCGGAGCATGAGAGAGAAGGACTTACCATAAGAAGCGGTCGGTAAAACTGACAAGGCAACCTGACCGTACACCAGTGCCCATACAAGAGTCGACAGACCTTGTTTCCTCGCCAAATGATTGATAAGAGGGAACATGAGAACAAGCGGAATGGACGATATAATCCCGGTCAAGAAAACCCTCTTCGAGCCAAAGCGCCGTTGGATACGCGCGAAAAAGAAGACCTGAAGAATACCATTTACAATCCCGAAAAAGGATAAAACGTTCCCAATGCTGGAAGGAGGTAAACCAAGTCCACCTAATTCGATAGGGGTGGAAAGGAAGACGGGCTGAATCGCTCGGTATGCGATGTCGACGAGTGAAAGGGAAGCATAATTGCCGGCGGCGAGAATAACGTTCCGCGTAAGTAAGGAGCGTAAGGGTAAAGGTTTTCCGTCGTCGTACGAAGTGTTTTCGTGCAAGGAAGAAGAAGAGGATGTTTCCGAGGGTCTCGGGGAGAGAATGGGACTTTTGCTGCTATCGCACTTGTTCTTCGAAAAGAGCAGTTCAGAGACAGGTGTCGGTGAGGCAACGGTCTCCTTTAGGAAGAAGTACCCGGCGAACCACGCCACAATGGTAAATGTAGCAGGTACAGAGCACGCGAGGAAATATGGGTATCTCTTGTGAAACTCGCTCTCACCGAACCACTCAGGGAACTGCTCAGCGGGTCGTGACAAAAATCCACCTATCACTGGACCAAGCTATGCACAACGTAAGTCCATGCCGTCTTATGATCCCAGGAAGATTGCTCACTGCATTTCCACTGGACCATGCGATTGGGAGGTATGCATATGCCTTGATCAACGGGTTAGGTGGCATCAAGCTGTGTGATATTGATAGCCTACCTGTGCAATGTTCGTCGAGTCAGTCATTTCTGCTATCATGCTATAGCGAATATTACTCAAACCATTCAATCCCACTGTGATGCGAAACCACTAACCTTTTGATGACACCAACGTTCCCATCTGGAAATGAACGCGAATTGTTAGAAACAGTGAAGGTATATGTGGTTCGTAAGTGGCGTACTCAGGGCTCCGCTCAAACTACGACTACAAATTTCATGACACTGTCAGCCCTGGGGAAGCCACAGTCAAACGAGGCCACTAACCATAGAACAAGTCCCCAAAAGGTGAGAGAGAGACCGAAGCCGTACATGCAGAAACACAGTCCGAATAGGCCCGATAAGATGACAGGTTTTCGACCAACCCTGTCAGATATCCGGTTCCAATGTAGTACTGTGCATGCCTGACCAAAGAAGAACAATGATTGCTAGAGCAACGGAGGTGAGAGACTGGGCAATGGGATCATCAGAGGACACTCACCATCAGGCCGACATAGTACCCAACTTGGCTCTCATTCCCGTGCGTGATCCCAATCTCCCGGATTAACTATTGCGAGTAAGTCAGCCACAGATACTATGTCGAACTGGTCGTGTGCCATACTTGAGGAGCGAAAGGATAAATGACATTACAAGTCAAAGGCTCTGCCAACTGAATGAATAAGATGAGGGAGAACTGAAACCAAGGCAATGGTGTTTTCTTAGTTGCCTGCTGCGAGCTTAGCAAGGGGGTCTCCTCGTCGATGTGGGTAGTCATAAAAAGAGATCAGGGAGAAGATGGGGGAAAGAGGATGATAATGAGAGAACTGGGAGGGAAGATTTAAGGTAAACACTAAAGGGGATTTGGTCACTTCGGTCCGGCGCCGCTTTATCGAGTCTCACAAGCCGATAACTAATGCCTCCTGATTTTCAAGCGAGTCAAGTTTTCAGAACTGACGAGTTCGCCGCTCGCACAAAAGGTTCGTGCATCCGTGGATTGGGACTGTTAGCGTGAGATGGAGGGTTGATGTTGCGTAAAATACCAAGGACCAGAAGTGGGCCTGAACGTAATGAAGACATTTTCCATTTCGTCTAGTTGTGCTCAAGAAGTCGGGTGGGTGATCCCGTTTAGGTCTATTCATGTTTGATGGACATTGAGCGCACCTATGGTCATATGGAGCCATCTGTACCTATTCGGCTTTGTCTTGTTCCTGCGGAAGACTAAACGAGGAATCACCTGAGTGTTGACAGATCATACAGTTGTGGCAATGAGGAAAAGCGCTTGATCTGGATGGCACAGTGGTCATATGCACAAGGAGTGGTGCAATTAGAGAGCAAATTGCCAGCAATAGCATCGGCGACTGTATCAATATCAATGAGCGCAACAGGGTCCATTTCAGAAAAGCAACTTCCAAACTCTGATAGCTTGACGGACACGGTCGGCAGAACAGCCCGTCCCAGTGAATCTTGAAACAGAACCGCCAAAAGAACCCACAAGAGCCCGACTTTCATCCCGATTTGCATACTCTCAGCAGACGCCAGCCTGTCTCCAAATGCTTCAGAATCAGATGACTGGTCAACCCAACCACAGGGAATATGAGGATTTGAGGACTCCGAAGGCGACGAATGGGAATATGACGGATCTGGCCGGCCTCCGATTCCCAAACGTCCACAAGCTGATGCTGATCGTGACGAACGTCCTCCAATCCCAGAAAGACCTGCGGATGATCCTGGCAGCGCAAATGAAGATGACGAAGATGAGAAGCCCCAAGTTGTCGTCTTGAAGCAGGGGAAGCATTTGACAGAGTGGGAGGCAGAGATGAACTGCGGAACCAATGTCGTCAGTAATGATGTTGGCGGCCCTTAGGATAAAAGAAAAGGAACCCAAGCAAAACTAATCCAGATGCCAACGATGTTGTTGTCTTCGTCGTTGAGTCAATTCAGCATGGTGGCTTTTGTGGGCATATGGTGGTGTACTGGACAACGTGGACAGTTGGAGAGGCTATTATATGCTATGGGTAGGCGTTGCGGTTGTGCCCCATCTGTCACCTCCGAACTCCATAGTCCACACTCAGGACGTCGTGTGCATCGGTCACTTCCAATGACTATATGGCCTAGACTATTGAACGGACAGTCAGGAGCAAAGTGACGTTCAAAGACAAAAGACGAACAAAATATCAGCGGGAAAGGCCAAGATCCGTCCGAACATAAGGAATACTTGGGGATTCGAAGGCGCTACATATGTGGGACCTAAATATTTGGGTTAGCATCAAAACACGAATGAGAATAAATGAGAAGAAAGGAAACACGTAGACGTAACACGAAAGAAAACGGAGAAAAGAACAAAGAGTAAGAAAAATAGAACAAATACGGACACAGACGAAAGGGGGGAGGTAGACCCCAGAATAAAGGACATACCACGTCTCCATATGCTACCTCCTCAGCTTCAGCCTAACCGACCTTATTGCCAGCTTGTGATGATGGGATGTGGTCGCGTCGAACCCTCGTCGTCTTGAGGTGCAATCGTCTGGGAGTCGTGGACCTGGAAGCAAGAGATTGCGATGCGAAATAAGCACAAGAAAAGAGACATACCCGTCGGACGTTTGACTCGGGTCTTCGCACTTACTGGTGTTGCGTGTGAGTGTCCTGAGGTATAAAAGAACGAGAATGAGCGTGGGTCAAACTCGTCAAGTCCGAATAAAAGAAGCGGAAGGGACGCGACGCCGTTATCCTCGTCAGCTAATGGTGATGTGTCTGTCGTGGTGGTGTCTGAAAATCTGATGTCCAGCACTATCAACATTGGATTGTGGAAAGGCTCAACGACGTTGATTTATCAGGAAAGACCACGTGGACGAGTATCTTAATCTTTGTCCTCCCACATCGTGGAAACCCGGAAATTTAATAGCTTTAGGAAGCTGCTCACTAGCCTGGAGACTCGAGAGACGCTTAAACACCGACATGAATAAACGGTACCCAAGTCTCAAAACCAACTCGATGTTCCTTACGCAAAGCCTGAACTGCATCATGCAAAGCACAAGCAGCACGTTTATAGTCAGGTCGACCTCCCTCCAGCATCTGCGCATAGACACGACCTGCAACGAAAGGTGCATACTCATCGCTGATCTGCCACATTGTTCCAATAACGCTCCGGTAGCCACAAGTCAACATTCCCATACTCAGATGAGCAGATTGATCAGGTGCTGCGGCCACGCCTTTCGCGGTTTGGCATGCTGAGAGGAACGCAAACTCGGCCTGAGGTAGCAACATTTGCGATATTTCCCGTAGAGTGAGGCGTGAATGGTTGGCGAGGATCAGAGCGCTTGACATGGGTTCGTCGGGCTTCGCCACTCCATGACACGCAAAATGCACCCAACTTGCTTCTTCCATCCCTTTCTTGACTGCTTCTACCGTTACTTCCTCGCGAACTAATTCCTTCGTCGTGGCATGTTTCTTGATAATCTCCAGTTCCCATTCCGTACCCGGAAGGCTCGCTCCTGTGGGGTTTGCGATTGTCAAAAGAGAGAACTTTTGAGATGGGTCCTCCGGGCGGGTGGCGAAAGCGAGGGCAGATGCTGATGGGAAATACGAAGAGACGACGTAGTCCGAAATTACTGGTCCCTGTCCGTCATCCTGGTAGATCCCGGCAGCATGGAGTGGAAGAGCGCTAAGGGGACCTGAAGGACACCACCAGATTCTGGGCATATCAGCCGTCTTCGTTTGTGCGCGCTAAAGATAATTTTAAGCACGATGGCGGAACTGAAAGCTTGTAACGTACTTGAATCCCCAGTCCAGTCAACACCGGCTCAACAATAGCGTTCCAGAGCTGTTCCAATAATATTTTCGCAGGAAAACGAAGAGGGGGTTGGCTTACTGGCCTTGGCTTCACCGCGAATCCCATTCTCCCCATTGGAGACTCTTGCCGGAGAAAAGTCCGGGGGGACTCCATAAATTCGACCGACAGGTTACGCAGCACCGAATAATCAATGTGCGGGAGTGGAATATGTACAACGTCATCGAGACCTGGAAGAACGGCGAGTGCGTGAGAGGAATGACGGTTGCAGTTGAGGTAGATA
>ML208848.1:0-15647 GCA_004369065.1 Pluteus cervinus
TTCAAAGCAAACGGCGTGTCGAGGGATCCGAAGATTTGCTTGCAGTTGCTCTGTCGACGTTCAACTCGATTTATATTCAAACACTCGAATATCGCAGTGGCTTCCAGCACCAGTTTAGCTACGTTTAAGCCAACTTACAGTAAATGGCCTGGGGACTCAGCTTCACCTGCGATTTTCTTGTTCGACAAGCAATATCACCGGACGCAAGTCCCGTTACCAAGAGAATTCGATTGCCTAATCGATCCATCATACATCGTGAGCTGTTTGTCCAAGTCGTCTGGCACAAAGGAAGCTTCTGGTCTGGCTCGCGACCTGTCACGGTGCTCGATGTAGTAGGACGTCCACACTAAATCTGTCAGGCCAATTTTGGATACCTCTACTCTTCTATGTCTGTCTTATATAGCGTATACGTATACGATACTCGTACCATTGTCTCTGCTGGCAAATTTATCAGATTGTGAAGGTCATTACCGGACCGTCGCTTCCCGCCAGTTTTCACACCCGCAACGACCCCACATCACCGAACGGGCAACAAGCGTCCACCACCTCGAACAACGAACAAACCACGTTTATAGCTTTGCATGCGTCCATCTGCAGGCACTAGGCGCGAATGAAAGGCGCTCATACTTTCAGGAAATTCCTGGTGCGCAACAACTTCGATCCCAACTTAGAACATCAGTAAACTAACATCAGGCTGATCAATTTCTTCTTGGTGTTGGACCTCGTGTCCATCTCTTGTAGAACAGCGTCTTCCATCGCAACACCCCGAGTACCACAAGGAGCACCCCCAACCCCGATTATGAGGCCCAGCCAAGTGAGCCAACACCAACAAAACCCAAGAGGAAAGTCAAGTTTCGGAAGGACAAGCTGAAAGATACTTCGACCGCTTCTGGTGTATCGTCCAGGACCTCTGGATCTATTTCCGAGCACCTTGCCTCGTTAGTTTCTAGTCGGTCCACTCGGAAACAATCGGGTACACCTACCAAACACCGTCCTAAATGCGCAATGCCTTGTACGAACCTATCCGACCTCCCAAACGAGCTAATCCAGGGTATATGCGAAGAAATCGATTCGAATGAAGACTTGTATTCGTTCGGGTTCAGTTGCAGACGGTTTTGCGACTGTGCGTTGGGAGTTTATAGGTCCAGGAATGGGATTGTTGGGAGGTATTGGGGATTTGTGGAGGATATAACTCCAGCTGCATCTGAGGGCGAAGAAGAGGCCGACCCCAACCCATACCCAGATCCGTCTGGGTCGACGAAACCCAAGACACGTTTTGTGTACGACTTGCAGCCGCAGGTAGCTCTTGAGGGCAGTTACAAGGCCGCGGTCGGTACAACTTCACTGGACTACGACTCGCATGCAGGACCACCACCCCCACCTCCTTCTCATATCCCCGAACTCTTTTGCATTCTCCACTTCCCAGAATCCAACCTCATTTGGGAGATTATGGGATTTATGT
Organism: Pluteus cervinus; assembly: GCA_004369065.1. Taxonomy (NCBI): domain Eukaryota; kingdom Fungi; phylum Basidiomycota; class Agaricomycetes; order Agaricales; family Pluteaceae; genus Pluteus; species Pluteus cervinus. The sequence continues at coordinate 1,463 of ML208848.1, forward strand.
CCCTCCTTGTTCAAGTCTCGACCATCAGCAAAGTCATTATCCAGTTCCATGGGCTCTATGTTATGGACGATGCTGAATCTCTCTTGGACAAGAAAGCGTTGAGCGTAATGAAACTATGGACGAGCCATCTGATCCAGGACGTGTTACAGGTGGTTTTGCAGAAGAAGGGTTGTCTTGAACTGGTTTTTGAGTTGCCTCAGAAAGACCAAACCAAACTTGACAGGCCGATTTACAAGCTAAACGATTTGGCAACCCTAGGGAGCGACGCGGAAGAAGAACCGGAATGGGTGTTGGGTTCGCCTGCTCATTACCGTCGATACCCGGTTGATCTGAGGGCGAGGTCGAGCAGACGGACGAGGTCACAGGACCATGGCTGGTCACTTTTCCTTCAAAGCTTTACTATATCATCTTCCACACTCCTCTTTCAAGAACCCTTCCTCCTTTTCACCATGCAAACCATGAACCACCATCATTCAACCCTCCACGAACTCCGGTTACATGGCCTCAGTCTCCCTCCAGCCAAATGGAATACATTCTTTTCCCGGATTTCAATCCCCACACTACGCTCTTTGGTCCTTGTCTCGTGCAACGTTCCCTTCGTGGACTTGTCCGGGTTTTTAGGACGCCATGAAGGTTTGGAGATGCTCAAAGTCGAGGCTTTTGATGTTATTGGTGAACCCAAAGATTCGGTGACTGCAGCAGCAGCGGCAGGAAGTTCTTCTGGCACGACTCGTCATAAGCCCACGAAGGAATCTTCCTTCATGCGACCCCCATCCCGTCTAGGCCGACATCCTCTCCTACCTAAACTAACAACACTCATCGCACCTCTAGACTATGCCATTCGCCTCCTTTCGCCATCACTGACTCCTGAATCTTCAGGATTACCACTCCCGAGTCTATCCTCGCTTACCCTCATCACCAGCGCTTCATTTGATTCAGACCTACGTCACGAAGAACAAGCATTATCATCACTCTCTACTCGTCTCCTAGTAATCCCTTCCATAACTCTCCGAATCTACCTACTTCGTGTATACGAAGGTGACCCCCCACTCAACCACCTACGTCTCTTTAAAGATAGTGGAAAATACCTCCAACTCTACCCAAACCTCACCTCATTAGAACTTGTTGGGACGTTCCTCCCTCCATCGTTCTACTATTCCTCCAGCTCATGGATATGGAGTCGTCGTTATGGACTGAGTGGAAGTAGGGTTAGAGTGAGAACGCCTAATGCGGAATTGGACATTCCGTTGTGGTTGTCACATTTTAAGAATGTGAAGAATGTGTTGATAAGTCAGTTTGCGTATCTGCCGGCAAAGGGTGGTTGGAGATGGGGAATGCAGAGTGTTATGGAGAAGGTGAAGACGACGTGTCCGTGGATTGAGACGGTTTATGTGGAGGCTAGGGAATGATTTTTTATTCTTCTCTTTTTCTTGTTCATGTGGTTTGTTGCGTCTGCTGTTTGCCTTCTCTTTTTTGGCTCTCTGTATGCTTTGAACTTGTCGGTTTAGTTGGTTTATGTGTAAATAATTCGTAGTGCGTTCCACGTCATTCACTTTTCCGTCTCTCTTCCTAGTTTCTTGCACACCTCTCGATGGACTTGGATTCATATATATATATCATTGGCGGTTGTCTCTAACGTAGTATTAGTCGATATCTCCTTTGAGAGGAAACATATATATTTCCAAATTAAAGAGTGAAGAGTGGTATACAAATCGCAAACAGTCCAAGGTAATCCGTCCACACCAAGTCCATTATAGCTAACTTATCATCGATACAACACCGATACACTGGCTATCACTTCCATTGTCCCTGCGTAGCACCTTGGTATTGATGGCCTTGATTAGGTGGCTTCTGCTGGTAATACCCTTGCGGTGGGTGTCCTTGTTGTTGTGGGTATCCTTGCTGTGGGTACCCCTGTTGTGGATATCCACCCTGCGGCTGTTGTTGTTGTTGTTGGAACTGTTGCTGATGATACTGTTCGAGATGCGGAGTGTTCCCACTGGAAACCTTGGCCTTGACATATTGCTTCCCAGCTTTCTTTAATAGAGCCCTTCGCCCAACTCCCCGGATATCGACGTAGACTAACGCAATATTTCGAGCGGTTCCAGCCATGAGACGAGAGGATTCGGCTACTTCGGTACCATATCTGATTTAAAAGGTAGTCAGGATAAAGAAATAGGTCGAAAGATAAATAAAGACATACTTATGTTGCATGATGTTACCTAAGTTTTCGGTACCAACATCAAGTGTACGTCTCGTTGCATCATCGAGAGTAGACAAGATCAGATCCAAAGAAAACAATATTCTTGCTTTCTTGGTTAACTGGATAGTAGGCTGGGCTTGACCTGGTACTGGTACACCTGGAGGTGGTCCCGGAGCTGTACGAGGTGGCAAAGAAGGTCCAGATGCAAATCCGGATGGGGCACGGGGTGGTAATGCCGGCTTTTCCTGTGGGTTATAGTACGCGGAATTTTGACTGGGGTATGGATTAACATTTGGGTAAACTGGTGGTTGACCGGGACCATATGAAGGTCCAGGTCCACGGTATGGACCTCCTGGTCCTGGTTGCGGAGGTGTAAGGTTCGGAGGAGCTTGTGGTTTAGGTTTGCCGCCCATTGCTCGCCGAATCATACCGTCGATTGCGCTGACGGTTTTGGAGCTGACTTCAACGGCTTTACCACTGACAGCGTGTACGCTAGCCAGGTTTTTACGCGTGGATTCCGATGTAAGGAAGACCAAAGCGCGTGGAGGTAAGGGTGGTGGTGCTCCTGGTGTGCCCGGAGCTGGCGAACCGCCATTCTTGTTGATGTTGTCAGGATGGTGTGGCGATGGTGTAGAATGGTTGATATAGTAATTTGACGCAGCAGTGACTGTCGTCAAAAGCAAGTTCGTAGTTGTGGAGATCGCATGACTAGATCCGATCGCAAAAAGTCAGACATGAGATCGAGTAACTGAAAAAGCTTAAAACTGACCTGATGATCGTAGCAGATTTGGTCATCCAATCCTGTTGATCAGGAGGGATCGCACGGACGAACATCTCCATCGTTGTTGCGTCTCCGTCATCCTCCGGAATTTCCAGAATAACGGGATTTTCATCATATCCCAACGCTGAATCTTCTCGGATTCGGACTTTGTGGTCTAGTTCCCCGATAACTTCGCCCGTGTCTTCGTTGATCATCACGACATGGCCACGAAGGTCGTTGGAAGATGTCGTCCGAACGCCGGCCATGGCTGGCGATGGTGAAGCAGCACGAGTCTGAGGGAAAGGAGGCGGAGAGCCAGGGCTACGGACATCTACGTATTGTGAGAGGATGCCATCGAAGGTCTCTATATCTTCAGTGAGTTGAGCGTCGCGTTCATTCGGCAGGGGTGGCCAGAGTCGTATGATCATTTCTGTAGGATCAGAATCGCTAGGCTTGAATGTGTATGTCCTCCATCCTGGCCCGGTTTCTCTGATCACGGATTTGGTAGGGTCAAGAGCGGTTTCAAGGGTGTTGATCCTCAACACGAGATATACGTCGCGATTTCCAGGGGAAGGCCGCGATCCCCCAAGAACGGAGGGTACTGGTCTGGTCACGCATTCGAGATTTAGAGCGCCATTGTAGGTCGCTCCTCCAACAGATAAGGATGCGTTCGCGAGGGTGAGAAGGAGGAATGCGTCGGGAGTGGCAGTCACCATGGGTAGTGGGGGTTGTTATCAGCGAAGTGCCTTGCACCTGAAATATGTACTCTGGCCTCTTGCCCGGTGCCTTGGCTCTATTGCGGTGCTGGCAGCGAACTGGCCGCGGCAGGGTCTTGGCTTCAACCCACGTGGCGCGGTAGTGTGGCGATCCACGGAGACGGCCGCTGCACCCAATGACGACAACTTCCTGCCTTCGAGCTTGTGATTTCGTCGGAGCGGTGCACTGCATCATGGAAGTAAGTAAGTTAGAGACGACAGGGAAAATCTTGGGAAAACCCATCGACCGATGCGCAGCTCAGATGCACTCAAGGCCAGGCAACTTCGGTGCCAGAGTACCCACAGAATCTTTTTACTCACTTATCACCAAATTGTTTCCATCTAGAACCACAGCCCGCCGAGCTAGCTCATGAAGCCGAAGCTTGGCCTTCGGATACAGTTCATCTCGGGGAATCTTCTACATCCTAGTAGGGTGCCCACTGTCCAGCTCAACGTCAGCATAACCGAAGACAGAAGAAAATTCAACACACTTCCATTCGTACGAAATGCGGGGCAACGCTGACTCAAAGGAATCTCTGGGGCATCGAGTCTCTTCGGAGCACTGAATGCTCAAAACGCTCATGGACTCACAGTGCCTTTGCTGCGGTTGGAGACGAAACCTTGTCGATTCGTTGCTATTCGCGTTGAGTTGGCGATCGACTTCTGTCAAACAAGATACAAAGACGGGCCCCACTCGTAAAATCGACTTCGCGACCGAGCGCAGTTGCAATTCAAAAGAAGAAAAGAAAAGAATATGACTCGTCCGCGTCGCTCGAGGTCCCGAGACGTGTCAAAAAATGTCTTTATAGAGTTTCGAGGATAGCGGATTTCGACACTGGGCCCGAAGACCTGTCACTTGTATCCGTAGGGCCGCCGCTGACACAAAACCTTCAATAAAGATTCAGAAAGAGGCCTAGGAAGGGGCTGAAACTGTTGCGTAATTTTTCAGCTCTATTCAAAGACAAAGAAAGATGCAGCTTTGGGCTGCCTTGAAGACATCCGACAGAGAAAAGAGAAGAAATCGCGCCTAGTCTAAGCCTGAAGAAGTTGCAAAGCAAGTGTTGGCGTGAGAGTTGGAAGTAACAACAACCCAAACTGGGTTTCGAGAGGCGTGTTTGTGTTGACGGAGGTTCTCGGGCCGCCAGAAAGCCGACAACGAGAAGCGCTTCCGCGAATCTGAGTGTGGCCTCGGCGCTATTGCGTAGCTTGAATAAGGTCACCAGGGATGGTTGGCACAAAACGTCCGGGTCGCTTGATCGCTACTACGACTTCTTGTTCTTTGTTAACAATGTATTCAAGGAGAAAAGGTCAATTCATCGTCAAGGATCATTCGGTATGTATGATATCAACCTGTTCTGAACTTGTCAAACGAAGTATACGCCGAACGACGGGCGCACGTACGTCACGATGAGCCTTTGCAACGCCAGGGCAATCGGTATGTTTTCCGTTTTCTATTCTTTTTATTCGTCTTTCTTTCTTACTCTTTGACAGAAACTGACTGATGTAGGTTGCGCTGGGACGAATGTTAGACCTGGCGCGACGTGAACAAGGTCGTATAGTCCCTCTTCGCGGCCCCCCTACCCCTCGTCCCCCCCTCATCGCTTGACTTGAGTGAGGAACAATGCAACGAAGAAAAGCAAGAAAAAGCAAGCGACGATCGCTAACAACCAGGCCTAGGCAAAATCTTGGAAAACCGGAAAAAGTAATGAACAACATTAAAAACAAAAAAAGATATCTGGGCTGTCACAGGTCTAGGCGGTGGTATAAAACATACCATTGACGATGCGTTTAGAGATAAGACAGCAGAGGTATTCCCTTCAGTTTCTCGTCTTACCTCCCCGAGAATCATCTACGCAAACGACGCAAGCACGCTTTTTGACGACTCTACCGACAAACGAACTTTTTGTAACCTCGAATGGCCGGTGCTGGACTTTCTTTCCGTTTCCTTGTGGCTGGTCCTCGAGATGACACCAAGGTGAGCCGCCTGTGATCCTATTCGTGCATGCTGTTACTGACCACCGTCGAACAGCTTCAATTCATAGACATGTTCGCTCGCAGCGTTAACTCTTCAGTAGATAGAAGGGTCATCTCTACTGTAAGTCATCTCACTTTCTCTCTTGACTTACTTCCCGGACTAATACTGGATGTAGACCGTTAGCGTACATACAATCAAAGTACGCTCATCCTCCGGCCCATCCTACGAAGCGAATTTCATTATCATCAACGGTAGGTTCCACCTTCACGCCGTCTGCTTTCATTACTGATCCGTCTGTGCTTCAGGTGGTGACCCATTTGATGTCCGCTACGAAACAGACGCCGTCTTACTCTGCTTCAACCCCACTTCTCGTCGTTCTCTCCAATGCATCCAATCCGAATGGTTCCCAGATGTCCGTCAATCCTACCCGAAGAAGCCTTACTTGATCGTGGGGCTACGTTGGTTCGATTGCGAACAAACACCCATAATGGGTCCTGTTCAAGTTGCTAGAGAACGTGGAACGATGGATTTACCCTGGGAACTCAATAACCCACCCGCTAGCTTCCCCTACTCCGAATGTGATATTCGAGTTCAAGAACAGGTTTTGGTGACTGTTAACCGAGTGAGTATTGTTTGTTGTCTATCTGCTCTTCGCTTCGGTTTTCTTCTCATATGATTCCATGGAATCATTGCTTGTTTTTTGTGCTCTTGATGTCGACGCTGACTTCTGATTTCTCTCTAGGCTATTTCTCTGGCTATGCACTCTAGATGAGCTCTCCTCCCTGGTGGGGAAGAATTCACAATGTCAACACCTTTTGTCTGGGTATTCCGAGTCATTGGAGTTCCAGCAGAAGGGTATCGTATCCCTCTCTCATTGTATAACCGGTAATGATCTTCGTGTAGCGATAATCCTATAGAGTCTGTGCATGCCATAGAGTGTAATCATGATGTAGAATATTCTTTGAATAAACACAATAGACGTCCAGTATATGCGCGTTATTTATCGATCTCATCGGTCTAGTGCATGCAAACCTCCAAATTGGACGGTCAACCACTGGCAGAGCTTTCCAAATATCTCGTCCAGAACTGTTTATATGTAGATACAGGCAGGGCTCATACGATCATTGTTGAAGATTCCGTTCCGACGGTCGGGACTCTCCGCCTCGGGAGCGCAAGTTCTCAATAGCGCCCAATAATTACGATAACTAATTGTGGGTCCAATGTGGATCTTGATCTGGTGGTGTACTGGACAATAACGTGTGGATGGTTGCTGTAATTGTGCCCGTTGTTCTTGCGATTGAACGGACGTCATCGGTGGATCAGAACACGACTGACGCCTCTTTTAGACAACATCCACACCGACAGGGTTTTCATGCTCGATCGCGTGCTTCGCGTAGCGCGTTCCGAATTCCGCTGGGGGAAGACATAAACACAACATCTACGATAGCATTATAGCGACGCTAACTAACTTTGCACAAAATGCAGCCATAGCAAAGAATGTGATAGGGGATAACTCGAACTCTATCATTACCAGCAGCTTCCTAATCATAACGACGAACAGGTATCCACTCCCGTTCCGCCCCATGCCGGTCTCCCAGAACCATCCTGCCTCATATAAGTCCATCAAAGTACCCCGTAGAACTTTTCACGGGAGCAGGTATAATTGAAGGTTCAACAGGCTTCGATGATGTCGAAGTTGTTGATTGAGATGGGTGAAGGTAGTCTGCGAGGATAGAATCAAAGTCGATGACAGGGGCTGGGACTGGTAAAGTGAGTCTGTGCATTGATGAAGATGACGTGTAGAGCTTACTTGGGGGCCCACGAGGTTTGAGCGAATTAGATAGCATGTTTGCGACGATTGTTCGACGAAGGGCAGGTCCATCAAGTGCCTATTAATTGTGTTAACAGTGCTGTCGTGGTATACTAGTATACTAGTGGGTGTACAAACCTTGGGTTCCTCTTTGGCAACGACTTCTGGTTTGTAAACTACTGCAGGACGTTCCTTGTACGTTCCGGTCGGTCCAGAAGCTTTTCCCAAAAAGGTCAAAACATCTCCTTTTGTTAGCATACCGCGAACACCGGTTCCGGTGATGCTTTCGGCATTGGTGATGTTATGCTCGATAAGTAGTCGGTGAACTGAAGGGAACAATGGTCGGGTGTGTGTTGGTGTGAAATGAGAGTGATGTTGGGTGCTGGAGGTGGATGCGGCCGAAGCAGGCTTGGAAGGTTCCGAAGGTGTTGGGGAGGACGCGGGTTGTGGAGCTGCGGGTGCTGCTGCTGTCCTTTGAGGTTCTTCTGGTGGTTGGAGATTGGAAACATCATCTCCTTCCTCTGCGAGAAGAGCAATAACTTTTCCGACAGGAACATTCTTAGAGCCGTCAGGGAGCTACAATACAAGGCCATGCTGAGTATAGTGAGAGTGAAATGAAGACTATCAAGTTACGTACGATGATCTTCCCAAGGACACCATCCTCTTGGGCTTCTACATCAATAGTAGCCTTGTCTGTTTCCTGAGATGGAATGGGTGGAAGGTTTAGCGGAGTGAGTTGCGGACGTATTAGGCCGAAGGGTTTGCGCGTACAATTTCGAGCAAGACATCGCCAGCGGTGAAAGCTTCTCCCTCCTTCTTCTTCCAACCGGCAATACCGCCCTCTGTCATGGTAGGGGACATGGCGGGCATTTCCATATTCGTGATAGCATAACGAACACTGGAATGATGTATGGCTGTAAGAAGTTTGGGTCTGCCGGTCAAAAACGGAAAGGATAGATGGAATATCAGAAGAAGTTCTGCCCACCTCGTCGATGAGTGTGTCTTGTGGCCTCTGCCAGCAGACGAGTAGTCCGCACAAGTGCGTTTCGAGAGGCCATAGGTGGTCGTAGAATGCAACGCAGAAAACTTGCGAGCGAGCGTGACGGCGGCGGATTCGGAATTTGGTCGCGTAATGTCACGTGACTGGCTGAGCTTGGCCGAGAGCGATGCAAGAGTGCCAGTGGGCAGCTTAAAAACAGGTTCCCCGGAGACGGCCACAAGCTCTAAACACGGTCCTCCTTCTTTCTTCATATTGGTTCTGGGACTGGCATCCAAAGCCTATGCTCTTCCTTCCCAACCGCCATTCGAGCTCTTCTTCCCGTAGTGTCCAACGACCAGCGACCCCCACCAAGTTGTGATCCCGACCCCCCATAATATGCTATCCTATTTCCCTTGGGCCCTTCAGCGAGCTCGCACAATAGCGCAGGCTTTGTTTCTCCGTTTTGGATTGTATGTCATTTGCTGAACTCCAGTGGTCAACTCACTCAGCTTCCCCTAGGCACTGTGCGACCCACCAGATTCGCGTTATACTCATATCTTGCGTCGTAATCACCTCCCTATTCTACCCAGCCCTCGCTTTATATGCCTCTTCTCAACCAAAGGCTATCTCTCTACTCAATACCTTTATCCCACCAAATACGCTATCCGGGGCTCAAGCACAGAGCGACTTGGTTAATGTCTGGTCGATACATAAGGCCTTACGGGTACATGAAGATGCGGTTTCTCGAGCCAAATGTAGTGTTGGTCGTGCCCTCCGAGTCGAGCGTGTGCTTATTCAAAGTCCAATGGTCGAGGATGATGACGACGGCGCCTTGAATCATCGAATACTATCGTCGACTCTCCAGCTCGAGAAGAGCCTCGAGGCACTATCTCTCTCACAGTCCTGTCTTCGCCGACCGGATGGAAAATGCCTCGTCCTCTCACCGCTTCTGTTCTGGAACCATGATAGCGAGGCGCTCACTTCTGATTCCAATATCCTCGACACTCTCAGTCTCTCAAGTAACGTCACTGTGGCCGGCGTACCCATAACTCCCCATATGGTTCTCGCGGGACGAGGCTCTGCGGACCATGTCTCTGCAACAAACTTCGACTATGCCATGTTCCTTTCCCTGACGTATTTCTTTCCTCAATCAGATTGTATTGGAAAGGCTGAGCATCTTGCGTGGCTCCAAGCTGTCCAGCGTGCTGCGGCCTCGCATTCATTATTGACTTTCCAAGATGAAGAACCCACTTTGATTGCCCTTGAGGTGAGAAAGCTTGTTCAGTTTATTGATCTCGCTCGTGTGCACGCCTTTACCGATTTCGTTCTTAGTACGATCCAGAGTTATCCAAGCGCGACGGCTGGTCAGCTATATCTACGTTCATATACATTGCGTATATTGGATTCTTTGCCTATGTTACCTGGTCCATGCGGCATATGGATAAAGTCCACTCGCGAGTGGGCTTGACGTTTACGGCCCTGGTGGAGATAGCGGTCAGTACGATCACTAGCCTCAGTGTTTGTGCACTGGTTGGGTTCAAAATCACTATGGTCCCATGGTCAGTCGTTTCACATACCAATCTAGGGTCCACTAACAATCACGACACTAGGGAACTGCTGCCTATCGTGATTGTATTCGTCGGGGCAGAGAATATGTTTAATCTGGTGCGGACATACCTGATCTCGTCGGATCCTTGGTAACCCTTTTTACTCAGGTCTACGCAGTCAGCAAAACACACGTAACTCTGTCCGTGAAACAGCGCATAGCTGAAGGCCTGAGTGTTGCGGGTACATCAAACACATTCAAAGTTGTATCATACAACTGTATCCTTGGGGTTATTGCCGTTTTCTCCGTCGGCGCTATTCGGCAGTTTTGCGCCTTTGCCATCGTCGTGTTGGTCGCCCATTGGTTCCTAGCGCATACATTCTTCCTTGCCGTGCTGTCAATTGATCTTCAACGACTTGAAGTATGTGTTATCTTATCATGGGTCCTCTGAGATGACGTGAAGATGCTGACTCGTCACTTAGCTGGACGAATTGTTGAGGCATGCTAGTTTGGCACCCGCAGTCCCTCAATTCAACGATTCTACGAAACAAAAACCACCCAAATCTGGATGGAGAAGGTTAGTCAAGACTACTCAAAACATTCTCCGAAGTCGGGCAACAACGAACATCAGTTTACTTATGGTGTGTATGCATGCTCTATCTCCTGTCTTGATCTTCTGAATTCTTCTCCGCGGTAGCTCCTTGCTATTACAGCTACCCTTTACTATGCTACATACACGGCTTCGACTTCGGAAAGGCCCAATCCGAAACCCCTTCCCACCTCCTTTGGTGCAGTCTCCCGGCCTCGGTCAAATGCCACACAGACCATAAACCAGCTCAGACCTATCGCTGAACAAGTATGGGAGACGCTGAATCCAAATCTATCACCTCTTCTTCACGTCAGACTCGAAACACCCTCGATAATCACATTCAACCTCGATAATAGCGAAACCGATAACCTTCTCAAAGAGCAACGGGCCAACTACCGGGCCATGATGCGAACTCTACGCATCGTACTCTGGTTGCTCAAGATCATGGTTCTCCCGATCGTTGCCACGACTTTTGCGCTGTGGCTTCTGTGTTTATATCTCGTTAAGGATGTGGATTTGTTGGAGGCGCAGAAGAACAAACCTGACGAGAATTCACCTCCCCTTGCTATGGATACGCAGACAGGTGCAGTCGAGGGTTCGTCTGGGTTGGAAGATAAGATTGGGTTTGGAACGTTACCGAGAGCGTTCAGGAGTGACATCGAGTTGATGGCGACCAGTCGGGATGGGAATGTGGTGGTTTCAGTTGGGTTGAGGAATGAGGTTGGAGTTTGGAGAGTTGATGGGAAGGGTTTCGTCTCTATCGACGCCTATGCTGCCGCTGCATCATCTTCGTCTTCAATGTCCACGGTCACCGCAGTCGCTTTGGACGATAAGGGACGTCATTGTGCAGTTGGCACAAGGACTGGTGTCATCACTATATGGCGATTGGATTGGGAGGGTGCTGGCACAGCGCACCCAATACCACTGCATCGATTGGAACTGGCCAACTCTTCGGCTGCTGTCACGGATATGCAGTTCGTTCCTGCTTCCCTCCCCTGTCCAGCACCAGCACCCCAAGCCGTGGAACGCGTACGCACACCACCGCAATCCGAACCGAATTCGCCTGCTCGTGAACGCGTCAATCGAGGCTCGCGCCATAATAGCAAGACAAGTGCTGATATCAAGTCCCAGCACTTGACTCTATTGACTACCTACGAAAGTGGGGTTGTAGCGAAATGGCCTGTTCGCATCGGTCGGATTATGGAAGTTCCTGCAAACCCAGTCCCTGTGTTTGTGACGCCGTTTACGAAGCCCTTGAATGATGGTGTGATGGTGCTCAAGGTCATAATATTGAAGGTACAGGATGGAGACGGTAGACTGTTGGTCGGGTTTTGTATGGATGATGGGTCGGTTCAAGTCGTTGACCCGTTACGGGAACACTTTGTTCCAGTTCCCTCCCCTCCCTCGTCGTCATCTCCAAGCAAAACCTCTATCCCGACGTCCACCACTGCAAGCCTCTCCACCTTTGAACCCATAATACCGAATGAATATCTGATCCGCCCAGGAAATCCTGTGAACACTATCACGAAGATTCACGTCTCGCAAGTCCAATTCGGTGCTTCTGTAGTAGGACCTCCCGCGACAAGCACGAATAGCCCTGTCATCTCCTCTTCGTTAGTTCCTCCCCCGTTGGCTCCGTCGACTTCCAACCGGTCAACCCCCAGGAAACGCCTTGTTATTGCCACCTCGACTGAAACGGGAGCCATTTCAGTTTGGGACGGGCTTTCGGCTGAATGTATCACTGCGTTGGAGGAAGATGAAACTTTGCAATTGGCTGGATATGGTAGTGGAAGACGAGTCAACAGGGTAAGAGTGACAGGGGTCAAATGTGATGTTTGTCGTACATGTGGAGATACCCCTCGTGAAGGGTTAGTTCTTGCGGCTGAAGTCGAACTCGACTCTTCTGGACCGAGTTCACAGTCAGCAACAGAAGCTTCGACGTCGAGGGTGGAAAAGGTGGTTAGGTTTTGGAGGTTGTGGATGGAGGATGGGAGGAGGAAATGTGAATGTAAATGGAGAATATCGAGGGCGATGCCTACCGCTGGGTTGATTTCGACACCTGCGAATGGGTTAGCTGTTGCTTCGGGAAGGGAGGGTTCGGGGAGAAGGTCAAGGAGTAACAGTACAGCTGGGTCGCCTTTGATGCCTCGAGCGAGGTTGTTCTCGAATGGGAACGGGAACGCAACAAGTTCTACAGGATCCAACTCGTTCGAGTCCCCAACTTCGGCTTTCCCAGTTTCGGCACACGGTGTTCATTCAAGGAGGGCTTCGGAGAAGGAAAGGGAGAGTGGGAGGAGGTCGTTGGAAGCTCTGACACTCAGTACACCGTTCTCTGGTTCGGAGGATGGTGGAAATGGGACGCTTGATATGACTTCTGGGGGTGGTTCTGGTTCACCCTCCATATGGAAGAAGGCGATGTTAAGTTATGTGACGGAGGTTGTGGTGGATAGAGGTGGTTGGGATGTTTCCGTGAAGTCTATCGTTGGGGTGCGCAAGAGGGGGAGGGTTAACGCCCTGAGCTCGAAGATGGCGAATAGCTCAAGCAAGAGCGCGACAACAGTACAAGCGCAGGGGTTGACACCCGCCACGCTTGAACGGTGGGAAGTTTGGTCGTTTGACCCGTCTTCTGCGTCGTTACAGTGTTCTGCACTATCGACTTTTGGTGGACGAGGAGCCAAACCGAAATCAAAAGGAGACGTCAAGTCCAAATTCCTACGAAACCCGGATGCGGGTGGAGAAGAAGAAAGGCCACCTTCGAGAATAAGTACATCTTCATCCAGCTCTTCATCAAGATCGAGGACAAGTCTAGAATCAAATTCGACGATGGCAGCTATGAACTTATCAATACCAAGATTACCCTTTACCAGGGTATCACCGTTTTTGGCGATACCCTCACTATCTCCCGCGTTACCCTTTTCTCCCCCCTCGTCAACTTCTACGCCACCGCATTTACATTCCACATCGACTGCTTCTCGTGTATTAGCAGGGTTTGGAAACACCATAGGCGTTTTCGAAGTGGATGATTTGTAGCGCTCTGTTATCCCAGTTGGTCCATTTCTTTCATATCTCGGCTTGATATCTTGGTTTTATCTGTTGGAACTTCTGAATGGTCCATCGCGGATTTTGTCTCTTTGGATGACGCCTCCCTCTCCATTCCCTCTCCACAAGACATTGGATGTTGACAAGCTCGGTTTGGCTTGCCATTGTACCACCTCCTCCACATTGCTATCCTCATGTGTTTTGATACTGCACATACTCTATTTTTTTCTTATTGCTATATTGCTGCCCTTCCTATTATCTCGTGGTCTATGCCTTTGACTTTCTACTAGACCTGTTACCTAGCTAACCGCTATGACCACCATCCACGAGTTTCAACACTTGAACTCTCGTATTATCTTACTGTTTTATAACGTCTTTCGTTCATATATTACGTGTAGGGATTTAGAACGTAATGTATAGTGTCTGTGTTATTTTGACAAGCTATCGATTTCTTGTGCACTTTTCACGGATTTCGGTGTAGCGGGAGGAAAGAACGAATTTCTTCGAATTTGGATCTCAAACCCTCATA
>ML208849.1:5618-15618 GCA_004369065.1 Pluteus cervinus
ATCTATATCCGGGAAGGTATGTACTTCCTCACTAGTACTCACTGGTGGCGGGTGTCTCGACGGGTGGACGGGTTGGTGAGTTCTGACCCACACCCATACCCTCACAGCACCCGTACCGAAGCCCTCATGGGTTACCCGCACCCGTGCTATTGCCTACTCACTCCAGAAAGTTGGCGTAGGAAACAAAGTCTTTCGACAGCGCAGGTCTTGGCGAAGTTGCAGCCGTCATCCAGCCCGGTGACTGAGGTTGATGAAACCTCGAGGCAAAATCTGTGCGATAAAGTCAGTACCCTCGCGCCCTATCAAAAAAAACGAGCTGACTTACGTTCAAACTGCTTTTGGCAAGGGGTCCTGCTGCTGGGCGGCACGAGGCAGCACCAACAGCGCCAGGGTCATCTCTTCAACTCAAAAGACTAAAGACTAAAGACTAAATCAGTCGAAACGATGCACGCAAGAGTAAGAACAAGAACTTACTGGGCGAATTATCTTCCCTCAGCCCCTCAGTTTCCAGTCGGCTAATCGGCTAAAAGTGAGCGGGCCCGCTCACTTTTTGACGCGCTCCACGTGATCTCTCAAACGCGTCGTTTTCAAGTCCCGAGACGCGTCCGCTCTCCCCTTCTTTCCGTTCTCGTTGGACCCGTTTTCCCGGCCCCTCATGCCCAGGCATTCACAACCCGCACCCTATGTCAAACTCAGTGATATACAGAGAGTTATTGAGGATGACCAGGGTTTTCAACTTTTGTACCCAGGCGCGTTCCGTTTTCTCCAGGAAATTGTGGAACTTGGCGAACTTGGATACTCTCAGCTGGAATTTCAGGTTGATTTGGGAAGCACCAGGTGGGTGTATACACTTTTTTAAACTGGTATATCATTTTGAAATGATTCCAGTTCATCTGCGAGTCCAGCTGCTCTGCAGGTTGCGCCTGATGCCCCCCCATATAGTCTTTCATCCCTACTGGAAACCTCTCTCTCTTCTGATGAGGAGGAGGAGCCATCTCAAGGGAGGAAGCACCACTTATCCGAGAAAGACCCGGAATATCCTTCAAAGCGTCAGGCAATATCTGGCGCGACGCAGATTCCTCGGTCCTCACGCGTTTTGTCCAGGCCCGCTTCTCGCACCTCATCCGGAACTTCAGCGGTACCATCAAGGTCATCTTCTCGTGCGTCATCCCAAACTTTGGTACCATCAACATCAACTTCTTGCGTGTCGTCCCGAGCGTCATCCCCTGGACCCTTGGTGTTACCTTCACAAGCAGCTTCTGCTGCTGTCTCTGAATTCCAACAGCACAAGGAGGCTCCGGAAGCAATCCCTCCCCAAAAACCTGCACATCCCATCCGGCGCAAGCCTTCATCTGCTGCCCCTTTCGCTGCTCAGGCTTTCGCTTTAGCTGCCAAGCAGAAGTGTAAAACCCGTGGGGGTACAAGACCTCGCCGACGAGTTGGCCTGAGTACTGTAATCGTAGCTGGAGTAGGAGGACCGGAATATGCTGCAGAGGTTAACGAGGAGGAGGAAGAGGATGACCAGCTGGAACAGATTGAAGATATGGAGGTTCAGGGGGGTGGTAGCGAAATTATGGCAGGAGAAGAAACTCGGGAAGTCCAAGAGGGTGACTGGACGGTTCGCCCTCCACAACATGTCTGTTCCCAGAAGAGTGTTTTTCTTCTTCTCAAACTCCAGGAGATAAGGGACCCACTCAAACAGTCGAGGCTCGCTGCCTTTGTTACGGCTCTAGCTTCAACACCCCAAATGTTGACACATCACCCCACAACTGGCACGAACAATCTGAAGGAGATCTTGACTGCCATAGACCGCGGCCTGACCCAAAACGAATGCCAGCAATTCTTCCTTATTTTAAATTATATGCAACTGGCGATGCACTATGACAGGTAATTCCTGTTTATCCTCCGACAGCATTGAAGCTAATAATTAATATTAATGCAGTTTATGCCAGAAAGCGGCAATGCGTAAGCACAAAAAGCCTTCAATGGAATCCATGGCTCAGGAAGCACTCAATATTGCTGGGAACTCGACACATCGCACAACATACGCTAAGTACCTCAAAAGGGGGCACCGGTATCTGGCACTATGTGGTGCAGGTTAGTCTTTCTTCGCAACTCAAAGAGAAGCACAAGGTCTTATAGAGGAGGTAGGAGGTGTCGCGCTTCTAGTCATTCTTATTATTCTAGATCTCAACTCTGCCTTCGTCTCTGACACCCTTATAAAAGAAGATCTCCTCTCAATTTGCTGGTTGATTAGACATGGCGTTAATGAAAGTGAGTTTTTGTTCTTTTCCCCTGCGAACGGAACACTTAAACCCTGTCCAGCTGGCCAAAGTTCATCTCTTGTTTCGGAAATTATCCGCGCGCAACATCTGTTGTCTGGTACACTTCCAGAGTATCGACTGGTCTACAGCAGAGCCCTTTCCTTTGACGGAGCTGAACAAGACCTCCACCTCTCTTTATGGAATATGGGAGCTTTCGACAAATATTACGATACTCTACAAACAAAGTAAGCTGTTAAGAGGCGTTGAGTTTTCACGATTTTCATTACATGCTTACAGCACTTGGCACCTTCCGAAGAGGTCAACTTTATGGATTAACCCCCCTCCTTTGATTCTATTACCGCCACCAACTCCTCCCGAAGCAATCAAGCTTACCGTAATCAAAATTCCATGCACAGCCCAGGATCTTATGAACCGGAATCCCAAAATCCCAAAAGACCAGTCCAAAGCGTGGACAGAAAAGCAGCGTTTATTAGCCCAAGTCGCCCAAGTTATTAAAGCGATTGAAGATATTAAATCTAAAGTGGGTCGCCAGATATATCTCCACCATTAGTACTGACAGCGTATTGCCCCGCCAGAACATCGAAACATATGTCAAGATTTTATCGAGTATTCTGCCAGCTGAGTGCGTCTTTGTTGTTCCTTTACTGTGACGCTTCCTAATGAATTGGCATAATAGAACAGCTACTCGATTTGAGACAGTGGATGAGGATCTCATCGCTATCCTCTTCAGCTTGCCTATGTCTCTTCGCATCTACCTGGTGGAAGTCGCCAAGATGATTGCGGCTCTTTTCCCTTCAGAATTCTTCCTAGATAATTCAGACCGGGCTGGATATGATTTTCTAGCCTTTCACATCTCCGTCTGGGCGAGATACTGCCAGCAGGTACGCCCAATTCATTTCAATCACTCTTGAAGTTCTGATTTTTTTCCCCTTTCAGGGTATTGGCGCTCCCGTCGGCGTTCATCCTTCTCAACTTCAGAAACATGGCACCACCAAGACAAATCATGGACAGCGACTCCCCTACCCTTCTAAAGATCTTGCGCATAATCCTGATGGAGCTGAAATTCTTCAGAACATTCTTGCACCTCTCAGCCAATTCATTTCAGACCAGGTAAGCGCCACAACTATGCCTCCAACAAAGGGCTTTTTGAATAATGGGGTTTAGATGAAGCGACTCATCCCGCATGAGTTTGAGGTTTTGCAAGAATACCTTTATCATCTCCCCCTCTTCATGGAGACACCCTGCTACCCGTTCATGGGTTGCGTGGTCAACTTTTGTGTGGCAACCTCAGCGCACACAGACCCTTGTGACAAGTTAATCTGTGTTGTCATCCCCTTTGGAGATTTTCAAGGGGGTGAACTCTGTTTATATGAACCTGGTCTGGTCTTTTCCTTGCAACCTGGCGAAATCTTGATGTTCCCTTCGCACAAAATAACACACTTTAACCTCCATTTCAAAGGAAAGAGGGGGAGCTTCGTTCTCTCCTCTGATAAAAGCATGGACAGCTTTGTAGATGGATCCAATGGGTGGGAGGAATTTGTTCACAAACACTCCTCTATCCCGCCTCCCTCACCAACTTAGTTTTAATCTTCACTTACTTTGTTAGAGCGTTAGGTCTTTAGTTTCACGGTTACTAGGTTGTTACGTTACTGATCGCTTACTTTACTATGTCGGTACGCCGCTAAGTCTTTACGCTACTTCAACTTTACACCTTTACTACGCTACGCCTTCAAAACCATTAGATTAGAAGCTATTATAAGTCCATATCCTTATTGATATTCATTATCATTTACTTGGCTCCCTCTTCCCCTCCTCAAAGTATTCCTGAGTGCCCACACATCCCGTTCACGATCTGAACCAATAGCCACTGATCAAAAGCATCCACAAAAGAGGTGTATCCGTCGTGAGGATAGGTTTTCTCTGCCAGTTCACAGAGGTAGGCAACTGGCAGCATGGTGTGATTGGTGCAAGTATGCCAACATATAACTCCAGCTTTCATCAAGGCTTCCCGGTCACTATCAGTGCCCTGGGCATAGGCAACATCAGAAGGGTCTTCTACCAAAGCGAGCTGATAATAATAAAATGAGCCACGAATATTAGGCTGATATAGCAAGGACTTACTTCCAGATCATGGTCACCAGGAAGAAGATACGGTGTTCCTGTGGCAACCCATGTGTATAGGCGTGATCTAAAAGAGTGGGTATTCATCTCCTCCGGAGTAAGAACAAGGCCTTTGGAGGTCAGATGAGAAGTGAGATCTCGGAATCGTTCCATGCAGGGGACCCCTCGTCTCTTGAAGAAGCCCTCCATCAACGCCTTTATGTTTAGAGGAGGGTCCAGCCTTGAGAGCTTATCATCAACCTTATCTCTCTCTGCATAACCAGCAGTGGGCCAGATGCGGAAGTGAGATAAAAACTGATCTGCATCCTGAATGCGACCAGCCCAAGTGATGCTCAGAATCTGGCCGGTAGTCTCCGAGTACTGGTCGAAAAGCTGGACAAATCATCAGGTGAAAACAATAAAATACTAGCACGGAATGCTTACCTCCTGGGTGGTGTGTCCCTCGTAGTTTCTCATTGAAAATCCAGCATAAAACGCCTTTATGTGGGGATGATTCATATCAGTCGTACCAAAGATAGCCATGAGGAGGAGCGTAACAGCCCAGCCTGAATGAGCAGCTTCGCTCCGGTCGTCCAACAGATGAACCTAAATATTGCATATTAGCGAGCCAAGCCCAGCAGTCAACTCAAAGCCTACATCCATCCCCATAGAACACTGAAACAGAGAACGAAGCGGCGTCATGATCACAACACCTGGCGAAGACTCGATATTGCCAAATGGGCAGGGCGCATAAAGGTCACCTTTAGCACCCAAACTGATGAAATACTCCAGGGTTGACCTGAAGCCTGGGTGCCACTCCCCGACAAGTGGAGGAGTCAAACTGTGGAGATCTCCACAGTGGAGCATATACTGGATTACAAGAGGGTTGAAAGGAAGCGGCGGTATACCATGAGCAACCATCATAGCGGAAAGAGCACCAAGAATATTAAATTCCAAGAGGAGGTCTTTTGACGGCGCCATAAGGAAGAGACGCGGTCCTCCTTGAGGAACAAGGATGGAGCTGAACTTGTCCAGAGTTTGAGAAAAATACTTGGCCGGTTTATCTTTCATGAGCTGGAAAGCCCTGAACAGCACTTCCTTTCCAACCCCATCTCCTAGAGCTGGGGTAGAAGAGAATCCGTCATGCCTACAAAAATAATGAGCGACAGAGAGGGAAGAAAAAGAAAATCAAAACTTACACAGCGCAGGTACTCAAAAAAAGATATGCGTCAGAATAGTCATTCTTCCTCGCGCACTCCTTGAGAAAATCTATGAATTGACGAGCCAGGTCATCTACATCCGTCCCTTGTACAGGGTGAAAGTTGGACAAGGGGTCTTTGAAAAATTCCAACGCCACCTTCTTCATGATGTCCTCAGTTAGCGTCTTATGGCGGTATGTGATAGAGCGATCCCAGGGCTGGTCTTGTCTCCAGATTTCCAAAGGAATAGCTTCCAGCGGGGGGAGATCTTGATCATCCGAGTCGTCCAGAGATAAGGTAGATGCCATCGCCTCTAAAGGGCGAGAGGTACCCCCGTTCTGGCCACCACGTCTGCGAGAACTAGACAGGTGAGAACCAGAACTGAGAGGCGCCTGAGAACGGATCTCATATTGTCAGCTCGCCTACTATTGATCCTATCTTTGAAAAGACTTACCTGAAACTCAACGCCATCTACTTCCATCCCATTCTCTTCGTCAATGCGGTAGAGATCTCTTCCAA
Organism: Pluteus cervinus; assembly: GCA_004369065.1. NCBI lineage: Eukaryota > Fungi > Basidiomycota > Agaricomycetes > Agaricales > Pluteaceae > Pluteus > Pluteus cervinus. The sequence continues at coordinate 11,722 of ML208849.1, forward strand.
AATTCTCCTCACCCTCATCCTCATCGCATGAAAATACAACTTGGTCTTCTTCAGCGCCATCTTCCTCCTTGCAGTCGTCATAGTAAAGATTGCGATACTTCGGACCAAGACAGCGGTGCAAGTACCCGTCTATCCTGCGTCCAGTAGTGGAGGAGGTTATTACTATAGAATGCCGAAATCAGCTTGAGAGGGAAAGGGAGGAAAAGATAGCGTACTAAAGTGTACTTGAAAGCGCCCCGTTTCACCAAACTTCTTGGGGGGGAAATCTGTAGGCTTTTCAAGCATCTTTGCTAGTGTCAGGGTGTCTGGATCCCCTGGATACTGGTGAAGTCTTTTTTGACCCATGGAAAGTAAGGTCAAGTCGGTATTCTCAACTCCTAGTCTCCTTGCGCGATCACTAGGGCGGAACTCATAGCCATCCCCCTTCATCTGAGTAACAAGCGCAATCCGAAGAGATGCGATGGTGGTGGTGATGTCCTTATCCCATGCATAAAAGAGCTTGTTGTCCTCAGAAAATCGGCGGAATGACACCGCGAGTTGCTTAAAGTAGATTGCAGTATGAGTGGCCAGTTCTCTCCCCTTTGAGCGTTGACGGTATCCCGCCTAGTAGGAGAGCGTCAAAAACAAACATAAAGAATCTGATAGCGGGTAAAAGAGACGCACCTCAGATGGTGGATATATATAAATATCCATGAGAAGAGACTTAGACTGGACCCCATCCCTGATCGGGCCATCTGTGGTGCAGAATGCTGCAAAATCGGCATTGGTCCGGGGAGGCCTGCTAGTGCTTCCAGCGCTAACCTGAATGCCACGGATCGAAGGAGTTGAGACGGTGCGTGGTCTACGAACCCCTGGTCTGCGGGATCCAGAGGGGACGGGAGTGCTGACAACTCTACCGCGACCTCTACCACCTCCACCACCTGGACCTGAAGCCCTTGCCGCTGACAATTCTCTTGCGTGAAGGGTGTGGGGAGCTGTCAAAGAAACAGGGAGTGTGTTAGCCCCAATATGGGGCTGGAAGCTGCTAGAGGCCGGAGGCTGGGTTGTGGGTACAGCTGGGAGGGGCATAGGTCGGGAAACAGGTGTATAGCGGGTCTGGGTAGGAGCGTAAGCAGCTGTGACTGGCTGTGAATTAGATGGTGGCATTGTAGTAGCAGATGAAGATGAAGGAGTATTAGTGGAGGAATTTAAGTTTGAGTGACGAGGTGGACGAGGTGCCGGGAGATTTGGACCAGGAGGAGATGGGGGCGAGGTTGCTTGAGCAGTAGAAGGCTGGGAGATCGCCACTCCTTGAGAAGGAGGTGGTTGTGTACTCTAAATGGTCCAAAGGTCAGAAGTGAAGAAGGGGTAATTATCAGTCATAATCACTGACCGGAAGGTTCAATAATTGGATAAGCATGCCCCTCTGATCTGGAGAGGCCTGTGCTAGGACCTGCTGGAACAGCGTAACTATAAAACTAGTTGGCTCTCCGGGTTGACTCATGAGGGAGATGGGATATGAAGTCGAGTGAGGGGGCAGGTGAAATGGGTGGGCCAGATGAAAACAGCAGAGGGTTTGTCTGGTTTTTAAACGCTGCTGGGTTCCAGGGTTCCGGAAAATTCTTGTGAAAATAAATAAGAGGCCAAAGAATGGCTGTCACCTTCAGCCAATGAGAAGCAGAAACGCGAGCCTCAAGGCATTTCGATGAGTGTAACCGCATATACCTCGGTTAGAGACCACTGTCCTGAACAACATTGTTTGCTCTTTATCCTTGGACAAGTTTGGGAACTGTGAGAGGTACCCGCAACCTTCAATAAAGAATGGTGTTGAGATAGCTGATATTAGACACAGAAGACATACTTTCTATTTCTCAATGCAACGAGAGGAGGAGAAATGGCCAAGACCCGGAGAAGGTTGTAAGTAGCCGACACAGGGCCGACGGAACGAGCGTAGACCCTGATACTTGCCCTGATGGTCGCAAAACCATTGGTTTTGTCAACCATGGTCGACAACCCAAACCTCCGTGTTGCAGAGTCTCTGCAAAGGGCAACGATAGAGAAATACTGGCCATAGGAGTGCTCCCTGAGAATCTAAATGGCAGGTAAAGTCTCTTTGTTAACAGAAATTCTCATTACCTCCTGTATGTGGCATTAGAACAAACCGGAGGAAGGTGATCATTGAAGATCAAGCACCACCACAAAAACAGTTGGCTAGAATCCGTGGGAAACCCAACCAACAGCGCGCGTCGTTTGGTCAATTTACTGGTAGACGCCCTCTTATGTTCCATCTTCATTGAGACCAACTAATGGGCCCTCTGTCCAGCGATACAGGTCACAAATCAGAGGCCATCAAAACTGTTCAAATCATGAACACATTATGGTTTCCACTGAGGATTACGCGGTTTTGCGCTGCTTTTGGGGTTCAGATTGCCCTGTCGCTCTGACTGGTCAAGGTCGTCCTTCTCTTTTCCGTATGACCCAAATAGATCTCGTTGGTCGAAAAAACTTTGGCAGGTCGGACTATATCTTATTCATCAATCCCGGTACGTGGGCAGTGTCTAGGGACTCTTTGCGGTTTTGGAATTCAACCTTGACAGCTTGTCTCTAATGGTGTGTATATTCAATGTGTTTCATGCAACAGCCCTCGAACCCTCAACCCTCAGAAGAACCTCCCCCCAGTGAGACCTTCCCAACCTCAACAGAGCAGATCAGCTTCCGGATCTCCCCAACCCCCATCATATGCACCATCATCCAACATCGCTGCCTCCGCTCTTACAGGAGCTCCAATCCCTCGCCAGCCATGTCGCAAAGATTCAGACCCTGGAGGACGTCCTCACCAAGCAAGAGTCTATGAAACTAGAAGTTCACGTGTTGTGGATGATGGAAGCACGCCGCTACAAGATCAAACTCAAGAACAGCGACAAAAGGCAAGCCTTAGTGCGACAGCTACCATCGGAGGCGCCATCACCGCGGGCCAAGGGGGTGGGTTTGATCTCAAAGGCGATGAAGTCGGTCATGAAGGCCGCGGGCTAAGTGACGATGATGATGACAACGCGCACAGAGCAGTTTGGGTGAACCATAAGATGTATTTCATCTCTAGAAGTTAGAACATACTTTATCAACTACAATCATAGATACAGGTTCCCTATATAATAATTGTAGCCAATACCCCATGGTATCATCCCAGCCTGATATTTCCTTGGTCAATATTCAGGGTGACATAGTGGATACATGTCCATATAACTGCCCACGCTTCTCAACAACAGTACTTACTTAAGAGAAAGTGCAATGTACTGCCGTCAAAGTTAAAGCTAATAGTTAAAGCCAACATCCAAGACAAGCAGCGTTCTCCAAGACTGGTGGATAACTTGGAGGGACCACACAAAAAGAATTACCTTTTAAGTCTCATACATACTTAGATTTGACTTTAAGCACTCAAGCCAGGGGTGTAAGCACGTAAGCACTCGGCCTACGATCTACGCAAAGCTTAAGCGCTTCAGGGCCAGATAAATAACCTCGATATTGAGGTATATAGAGGTATCTCAAGTCACACGGTAGGGCAATTGGGCCATACGGTAGGCAAGGTGTCAAAGCGCTCAATCCAGGAGAGGGGTTACAGGCAGCACAAATGGCCGTAAGTCAAGAAGATATGATGTAGGTTAGAGGGCGAAATCCTCTGGCATGAGATGATTCACGCTAGAGGGTTAAGGCGGTGGTTGTGGCACTCGACAACATTTTCCTACCTAATATGTACTATAATAGCTTCAAGTGGAAACTCTCCACCCAGTGCAAAGTAATTTAAGCTAGGGCGCTAAGGCAACGGAGACGGGGCTGAATTATGGACCTAAGGCGAATTGAGTTCCCACGGAGAGCTAGTATTTTTTGACCCAAAAAACCGTCATAGCCTCCGCCTATGGC
>ML208853.1:0-15504 GCA_004369065.1 Pluteus cervinus
ATTCAGATAGGTCAGTATATGAATTCTGCCCTTCCATTCTGGCTTATTTTCAAACACCTAACCCACAGTCCAGGATGAAGGTATGTATATGTTGTCAAGATGTGGACAGTATGAATAATGACTATCAAGTCACCTAGATGGGCTCATGAGGATTGTCTATTAATTCTGGCCAGTTTTGATAAATCTAACCTACATTTTAGGCAAGTGATATGAATATCTCACTGCAGCACAGAGGACATGCATATCAATCACCCATTCAGATAGGTCAGTATATGAATTATGCCCTTCCATTCTGGCTTATTCTCAAGATTCTGACCTACAGTCCAAGATAGCAGTATGTATGTGGCACTGAGCTGTGGGAGGAATACATCACTACTATCCATGTTCATAGATGAATTCATGAGGATTGTCTACTGGTTCTAGCTAATTTTAATAGATATACCCTATAGTGTAAGGTGGTGATATGAACATATCACTATAGTATGGAGGATATGCATATCAACCACCCATTCAGATAGGTCAGTATATAAATTCTGCCTTTTGCATTCTGGCTTATTCTCAGAACTCTAACCTATAGTCCAGGATAGCTGTATGTATGTGTCACTGACATGTAGACGACATACATACCAACTACCCAGTCACATAGATGAGTTCATGAGGATTGTCCACTGATTCTGGCCAATTTTAATGATCTAACCTACAGTGTAGGCAAGGGATATGAATATCTCATTAGGGTATAGAGGCTATGCATATCAACCACCCATGCAGAGAGGTCAGTATATGAATTCTGCATTTACATGCTGGCTTATTGTCAGAATTCTAACCCACAGTCCAGGATAGAGGTATGTATACATTGCCAAGATGTGGACAGTATAAATAGTGAGTATCCACTCACATAGATGAGTTTATGAGGATTGTCTACTGATTCTGGCCAATTTTAGAAAATCTAACCTACAGTTTAGGCAAGTGATATGAATATCTCACTGCAGTATAGATGTCATGCACATGAATCATCCACTTGGACAGGTTGGTATATGGTTTCTGGCTTTGCATTCTGGCTTATTCCCAATATTTTGACCCACAGTCCAGGATAGGTGTATGTATATCCCAGTGAGATGTAGATGACATACATAATGACTATCCAGTCACTTGGATGTGTTCATAAGAATTGTCTACTGACTCTGGCTATTTCCAATACATCTAACCTATGGTGTAGGCCAGCAATATGAATATCCCACTGCAGTATAGAGGCTATGCATATCAATCACCCATTCAAATAGGTCAGTATATGAACTGTGCCTTTGCATTCTGGCTTCTTCTCAAGATTCTAACCCATACTCCAGGATAGCTGTATGTATGTGTCACTGAGATGTGGAAGGAATACATGGTTACTATCCACTTTCATAGATGAGTTCATAAGGACTGTCTACTGATTCTAGCTAATTTTAATGAATCTAACCTGTGATGTAGGCTAGCAATATGAATACCCCACTGCAGCATAGAGGATATACATATCAATCACCCATTCATGCAGTGCCCTATGTCTATGATAAACTCTATATGTTTGTGATTTCAGTATAGATGGTATGCATATTTTCTACCCAATCACACAGTCACTTCATTATCTCTGGCCTATTCTCAAATGTCAATGCATATGTGGGTGAGTGGTTTGCATACCTGGAACATATACATATTACCTATAGTCATCAGTAATAGGTAACACATATACATATCATGTAAACCATCACCCACTTCACACAGATCCAATTGTTCCAATTATTGCATAAGTATACCTACAAAGCCCACAATCATAGGTGAATAACATGCAAATTACCTCTATCTTCACACATTATCATCTTCACAAAGGACTGTATTCAAGCTACTACTGAAGGTGACATGTAGGTATATTGCCCAAAAGGGCACAAGCAATCAGGACTACTTAAAGAGTGTGGTATTAAAGAATGAGGCTCAAAAATAGCAGAGTGGATCACGAAAACACGAGAATAGGGATAGCTGATAGAGTAAAGATAGTTCAAGACTATGAAACGTGAAGAACAAGATAGTGAGGGAAGCACAACGGCGAGGAGAGCACAACGGCGAGGAGAGTATGATGGTTAAAGGAAGGAGGAATGATTTGTAAGGCAATGATGAAGAGAAAGATAAAACAAGGGAAGGGATTGAAGATAAGTAAAGAGTGTTGAAAAGACTTGGGTATGGTTGAATCGTCAACCATGCTCCTAGGTACGTTTGGAGCGCTTCGCGAAACTGACTTGCTCATCAGCACGCTTCGGAGCTTGACGTGTGCGCTTTGGGCGCTTCGGCTCCGGCTCCGGCGCCGCTTCGACATGGTCGTCGACCTGCTGAGCAGGTTTGGAAGCTTGACGAGTGCGCTTCGAGCGCTTCGGCTCCGGCGCCTCCGTCCCTTCGACATGGTCGTTGAGTTGGTCGAGCTTGCGTGCAGCTTTGGCCTTGGGAGGATGTGCAGGGGCCGGAGAACCCGCTGGTTCGGTCATCACGGGGACAGTGGTTGGGTTGGTGGAAGCAGAAGCCGACGTAGAGGTATTATCTACGAAAAGAGGTTAGTTCTTCGTACATATCGATTATCGTATCAAAAGCCTCAACTGACCTGGCCCCAAGGGTTTCTTCGACGTGGCCTTCTTCGACGTGGCCTTCTTCGACGTGGCCTTCTTCGACGGGGCCTTCTTCGACGTCTTCTTCGACGTGGACTCCGCCGCCGCCGCCGCCGCCTCTTGTGCCTCCTTTGCTGCTTTCCATACCGCTGCCGCCTCCTTCTCTGCCGCCTCCTGTGCCTCCTTCTCCGCCTCCTTCGCTGCGTTGCGTGCCGCCGCCTCCTTCTCTGCCGCCTCCTTAACCTCTTGATTGGCTTTACGTGTTCCCAAACGCTTCTTCGTAGCGACAGCACGCGCCACAGCGTTGACTTTGCTGGTGTCATTTGGACCCGAGGGAACATCAGCAGCAGCAGCAGCCTGAGAGCGATGGGAGGCCATCAGACTCGAATGTGACAACGATAAGAACGAATGACTTACGGGGGTCACCGGATGACTGTCTTTATCAGGGAGAGGCGAGTCCTAGATAAGATTGTTAGAGAAAGAATGAACGAAAATCCAAAACTTACTTCACCATGAGACTCGGGGTCCTCAACCGCTCCACCATCTTCGTTACGGCCGTTGTCAAGGCCAGAGTTATCATGTTCGTCCATCGTGTTACGAGGTAGCGTCTACAAAACAAAAGTGTATTAGGAAAGAACGAAGAATCAAACACAAGATAGACAAGAACGAACCTCCTTTCCTCGATGATGTGGATTGTTCTCATCATCACCGTCACCCACGTTACCCGTCTTCCGCAAGCCATTATGGTCACTATCTCCACTCTCGACATCCTGTGAGATGGTCTGACATATCGGTCAACGAACGAACAAGAATACGATGACTAACTTACCTTCTTCGCCTTGGATGCGTCGGATGTCGTGGAGTTCTTAACCGGGGTGTCTTGCTTGTGATCGTCAACGGCCATGGGATCGTCAACGGCTATGGGATCGTCAACGGCTATGGGATCGTCAACGGCCATGGGATCATCAACGGCCATAGGATTGTCAACAACCCCCTAAACGAGAGAAAAAGGTCAGTTTATGTAAAATGAGAAAAACGGTATGGAACGAACTGTCCTGCTGTTCTCCTCGGCAATCCCAGGAACGCAAGCCTTGCCCGATGCCTAGAAGTCCGAAGTGAAAACATAAGCCAAGTTATCACAAGACTGTGGACGGAAAGCGTACATTGGTGGCCACACTACGTTTGACAGTTGTAGGCTCCGATTCTTCACCGCTGTCGTCACCATCCGGGGGGATAACCTGAGGATTCGAGTGAGAAAGTAGGACGGTCAGTATATTGGGAACGATCACGAACCTTAGCGGCCTTCTTGGAGCGCTCAGCAACGACGCTCTGAATCTTCGTCGTCGTTGGCTAGGGCACATGTGAGATAACAGGTAATACAAGGAAATCGTAGTCATACCTTAGTAGCGTTTACGCTGCCCTTCTTCCTCGAATCCTTTCCCTTGACAGCCATATTCTCCGGTTCTCCGTCGCTGTCGTCACTATCGGTGGGGGTAGCCTAAGGATTCGGGTAAGAAAGTAGGACGATGAGTATATTGGGAACGATTACGAACCTTAGCGGCTTTCTTGCCCTTGGAGCGCTCAGCAACGATGTTCTGAATCTTCGTCGTCGTTGGCTAGGGCACATGTGAGATAACAGGTAACACAAGGAAGTCGTAGTCATACCTTAGTAGCGTTGACGCTGCCCTGCTTCTTGGAATCCTTTCCCTTGGTAGCTATATGCTCCGATTCTTCGTCGCTGTCGTCACCATCCAGGGGGGTGTCCTAAGGATTCGAGTAAGAAAGTAGGACGGTTAGTATAGTGGGAACGATTACAAACCTTAGTGACCTTCTTGCCCTTGGAGCGCTCAGCAATGATGTTCTTCGTCGTCGTCGTCATTGGCTAGGGCACATGTGAGATAACAAGTAATACAAGAAAGTCATTGCCATACCTTAATAGCGTTCACGCTGCCGTTCTTCTTGGAATCCTTTCCTCTGACACCCATACCATCGTCTTCCGAGAAGGTCTCCCCATCTCCGCTACTAGATTCGTCATCTCCACTATCAGATTCGTCCTCGTCTTCACTGCTTCGGAACGGATCGTCCTCCAACTCCTTCAAGGGACGGTACTTCTTCCCCAATTTTCGAACACCCTTGGCAGAGGGCTTGAGAGTATGCGGGATGTCGTCTTCAGACTCGACGACAGCTTTTTGAGCAGCAAGCTTCTCTTCTGTAAGCGTAACGATCCCCATAATAAGCTCGTGTTGAGAGAATGAGGATAATAGAGACATACCATGCCGATCCCCTATGTATTGGCAAAAGGGTTGACGAAAGCCATCTTCGTAATCGGGAATTACGTCGAAGAACGAGTGGCCGCTGGGCGTCTCTGGACCGACGAAGAGACTGGATGAGAGACGAGAATGAGATGAGTGATGAGCTGGCAGCGGCCATATCGGGATGTTACGTACTCATACACGTGGACGTTGCCTTCGTACTTCGGCATCGGCCCAGAGGCGAGAACGACGAAGCCCCAGTCAGGACAACGACGGTGCGCCTCGCCCAGAATCGTCGTGAAGAGATTCGGAAACTGATTGATAAAGCTTTAAAAGATCTCAGCTAAGCTCACATTGAAATGGTTCGATTAGAAAAGAACTCACTCTTGACGATCTTCGTCAAAAACCGTGTCCTCCCATTCATCGTCACTGTCCTCGGGGACAGCAAGCTCTTTTCGCCGCTTCTCCTGCTCAGCAGCAACCTCCTCGAGGACGTCCTCGTCCTCCTCCTCTAACAGCTCCTCTGCGATCTTGCGGAGAAGGTTCAACCGAGCACCGTTACTTAACTTCCGGTCTCCCTTTCGTTCCTGGTAAACCACGTTGACCTTCTCTGGGTACAGTTTCCCGTAGATCTCACATGGCTGGTACATGCGTCGACGACGACCACGAACGGACTTCAGCAACAACTTCGTGGCCTTCCCTACGAGACGGCCACGAGGAGCGGAATTCCGCTGAAGCCAGGTGAGAATTTGCTAAGTTGGTATCGGTGAGTATTCAAGGTAACAATTGCGTCAGGACATACCTGTTCGCGACGCTTCACAAACTCGCGAACCTTCTCATCTTCTTCTGCGTTGAGTTTACGACGACGTCCATTCTCGTCGGGAGGGAATAGGGCGTCACGCTCCGACCATTTTGCAGAGAACTCGGCATGGACAGACTTCGCGAAACGACTGGTACGACCACGGCTACGAGCATCCAGGAAACCTTGGACTTTGGTACCGAGGAACTCTTTTTGTTCCTTTGAAGTCCAACTGGCAGGCATCCGTGAGGCAGTTGAGGACGATGGGTAAGATGGGTAAGATGGTGGGTCGTTTCGTTTCGTCCTCCCCAAGTCGATAAGTTATTGAAATTTGCAGCCAGAGCCCTCCTACCTCATCTAACCTTTTGAAGGTCAGAACATGGCGTGGTCCCCACCCCTCGTCAGGTGTCGTCGTTTTTTCTTCTTCGTGATCCACCGAGCGATTGTTTGAACACGCGTGCGTGGCCCCCACCCCCTTGTCGGGCGTTTTTTTCTCTTTGACTTATCAGAGGGTCGAAACGATCCTGTCCTTCCGACGACCGCATGGTGTGCACATTGAGATCTCCAGATGATAGTCCGATTTTCACGATTTCTGTTCTATTTATTGAATTTTATTTTTCCCTGAAACGTGACAGGCTGCAAGATATAAAGACTCCCCACTGTTTCGTTTCTCTACAGCAACTCGCTTTCCCATGAATACGCCGACCTCTTCTGAAGTTACGCCCGGCCTGGTTTCGAACGACTTAGTCTCTCTTCACAAGACTATGCTCGAGACGAACCAGAACATTCGTGATGCTCGTTCCACGCTGGGTCTCCTCAGTTCGTCCATCAAGACGCTCACCGAGAGTGAGTCGAATCCAGTTCATCTCGATCGGTCTCATCTGGAATCTAATTTATTCATAGATTATACTCGTGTTTTGACGACCTCCGAGGCGGCCGTTGCTCATCTGGAGCTAGCCCTTTCGCTTAAGGACGCCATCGAGTCTGTTGGTAAGTTCATCCCGAACCGCCTCATTTTTCTCATTAGTAATTATCTAGATAACGATGGAGCCAATCCAGAGGATAAACCTGCGGAAGAACCAATGACGAAGTCCGTCAAAGGAGGTGAGTGATATATTTCGTTCTCTATCCCTATTGTTCGTTCCCTGAGGACGGTTTTAGAGTCTTGCAAGCCTGAAGCATGCAACCACACGGGTGTAGGTGCCGTCGATCCTAAGGCATTGACGGAACCTCTTTCCACGGCGATCCCGGCTTCTGTTAACCAAGGTGGGTGATATATTTAACCCTCTTCCCTACTAAGGCTCGTCTTGTAGAGTCTTTCAAGCCCGCAATGTGCAACCAGATGACCGTAGAGGTCGTCGATCTTAGGCGACCAACCCAGCCTACTCCCAAGGTGATCACGGCATCAGTCAATCGAGGTGAGAGTATCCGACATTCCTTCCCTACCACGTTTCCCCTAAGGACCGTTTACAGAATATTACAAGCCCGAGACGTTCAACTACACTGGCACCGTCGATCGTTTCGTTTCCAACCAAGGTTAGTCTTCAATATTAATGTGGTATCAACTGACACGTCACGACAGGCACGTACCCGCAAGCCCCACTCTACTTCGACTATCGTACGTTTTTCCTCATCTCACCCTTTCGCCAACCCTCACTCCTTCCCAGAAGGGATTCCGAACATTCCTGGCACGCCATTGTTCGAATTGCAATACCCGATCACCGTCCCCAACAAGAACAAGAAGAGGAAGCTCGCCCCGGCTCCCCCTCCTGAAGGTATGTAACGCTGACCCACTCAATCGTCTGTGTACTTATGACCAACAGAAGAGGCGTCATTCGATGCGGTGCGGGCACTGTTCAAGAGGATCCCGGACGTCGTCATCGACGAGAATGGTAATAGGACGTGCGTAAATGTTCCATTCCTCTGGGATAGTACTTGGCTAATCTCGTACCTTAGCAACCTCTTTCCTGCCCCGCGTAGCATTCTCTTCAAGGATGTCAGAACCGATTAGAGTAGATCGTATTTTCATCTCGCAAACGTAGAATAGGATAACTACATTCTTTACTTGAAACTGAGTCTCTGCGAACTAGTTACAACCCTTAGGACAACCCTAGAACAAATATAAACATGATTCTCCAACTTAAAATTATCTCCGGCCTTCAGACTATATCACCGAAAAGTCTCCTGAATACGCAAATTTATTACGATCAAAACGAGTTCAGTTACTGAGCAGATTGAAGGGTCCTCCTGTCCGAACAACGTCGACACGAACCTCGATCAGGGCAAGTCCCCGGAAGATGTGGCTAGCGAGAACCGTCTGCTGGCGCCAGAGCTCACGGATCTTCCACATTTCCGTTGGAATATTCGTCTCCATCTGTCCGATGATACCGGCCAATCGTCGTCCACGATCAGCGTGGTCCATGATGGCGCTGGTCCACCTGTCAACGTCCCCCGTCGCCTTCGCCTCCAGAAACCCCTTATCGAGATAACGGTTCCAGCACTCCAAACCGCCCCACTCAGTAAGCCAGTCGTTGACTAGGTCCTCCGCCTCTTGGAAATAATCGATTTGCCTCATGGCGCTGAGACCATTCCGCTCATCTTCGATTGCGAAAGCATCGGGTAAGTAGTTGCTAACTTGATTAGCCGGTGAATGATCGTGCTTTTCGCTGAGAGAATCCCAATTACTTGAAACATATTATCATTAGGTTGGATCACTTAATATGAATATTGGAGGTGACTTACTCGAAGAGAGAATCGAACCCATCACTGGATTCTTCGTCGTCAGGATACACGACGTTGGACACCAAGATACTCGACGGGGGAGGAGGAAGAGTCCCTGGAGTGTTTGACGGCGCTCTGGACCAAGCTTTAGTCAGTGTCGAGGACATAGAGAACGAGTGCTCGAGTTACCTGGTTCCTCGACGTCGAGCGTTGCGTTCACGGGCCTTTGCCTTTAACTTCTCTTTATTCCTTCAATTCAGGGCGTTAGCTTCGTAGAGAAACCCATCCTAAAGAATGTATTTACCGTTCATAGTAGCGCTTATGCTTTGAGAGCCCACTCTTCTTTGCAAGTTGCGCGTGAGCCATTGTACGAGCGAACAGTGACGAAGAAACAGGAGTTGGTCGTGGATTTCAAGCCGAGTTAAGGGCTTGATTCCGACCGGATTTATGCTGCACGATATGTTGCGACCGGATTTATATTGTGACGTTTATTGCGACCTGAGTGGTGTCGCGACCGGTTTTCCTTTTCACTCGAGCTCACGGGCTCGTTTCCCATTTCGATGTAAACAGTTCAGGACTTTCGGCGTGAAAAGGACCTGGTATCGTAGGCTGGGGTGGATAGAGCAGACATGGATAGACTGGCATCTTACTTAAAGATTGCGTTGCGACTTATTTTGTGCCTTGTTTTGTGTGACTCAACTGCAGTCGAATCGAAAACGTTCGACGGAAATTTATCTGTAAAGGAAGTAATCCAGCGAGACTCGAGGGAAAATCTTGTATTGTAGGTTGACTAACTGTTTTCGTTCCCTCCCCGTCCTCTTTGCAGGTTCGGTGGACATAGATACTCGGGTGGTTTCAGTGGGCATATCGTTCCACGATGAGGAGATTATGTCCTCATCCGAGTGGTAGTTTTGGTGACCAAATTGGTCAAGAGGTAAGATCGGAGAGAAATTATGCGAAATAAGACTGAAATGCTCAGTATTCGTTAGTAACTCTACTCATCGGTGGTGTGGTCCCACCTTTATCTTATCTTATCTTATCACTTATGTAAGTCACTCACAACAAAAACCGAAAAAATTTCCAGTTGAATTCCTTCGACATAGTTATGCATCCGAGTCTTGCCCAAAGACACGATGGTAGCTCCAATGGAGTCCAATCAATAGACGAATCTTCTAAGTCCCTCGGAAGCACTACCTCAGAACCGCAGGTTTCTGTGAGCTCCTCTCCTGTGAGTCGGTTTCGCTACTACCTCACTTCCCCCGGCGTAACGGGTGGGTAGGGTTCGTGTTTTCTTTTCTCTTCGCGTTTCGACACGTGGAAGGCGACAGTCTCCGTCACACCATTGCTTTCTCAATCAATTGCGTTCGCCGAACAACGCCACTCCCAGCAAAATGATGACGCTGAAGGTGCTGCCCTCACTTATGCTCCGGACTCCCTCCCAACGACCCCACTGGCCAATCACATAAAACGAAAACTTTCGTCTGACGGATCTTCTGGTGAACCTCACCAGGGTGATGGTCGGTCGGCCTCCAGTGGGATGAAACGCCCAAAACTATCGACGTCAGCAGTGCACCACCCTACTTCAACGCCAGGAACGCCCAAACAAGTAGAAGCTACGCGCTCAAAGGAAAGTTCCAAACGTCGTCGGAAGGCCCAGCGGATCGAGAACGCCAAATCTCGACATATCGGGACATACTATTATCCACCTCCTGCGGGTTCCATACCTGTGTCTGTGGTTTCAGGGAGTCTGGCACTTCGTTCGGAAGATTTGCCGGCCACTGCCAACTGTTGGGTTGGTCGCAATCTCGGGATTCGGGCCCGTTCCGCCAATACCGTTGACGACCTTTTGCAGGATGGGTTCGTTCTCAAGGAGTGGGACGGCAAGTGAGTCAATTGATTCCACTGAAGAAAATTTACTGATTATTTTAGGACACCGACACTTATACTGGATTCGGAAAATAGAATTACAACTATACTCGTTGGAGCACCAGAAGATTCGAGTTGGGACTCGGTGATTTCGCGATGTGAGGAGGTGATGATTCGTGTCCGAGACAGTGGTTTGAAGGCCGACGTATTCACAAGGGACCACCAGCAACATCGACGGGGAAACTTCGTGGCGGTACCCCTTGGGATATCACATGGCGGCGGCCGTGCAGTAAGTCGTTGCTACTCTCCCGATCTCGGTTTCTTCTAAATATGTCTAGGAGCCTGGAAACTTTTATCACCCGCCCAAACGGCTCGAAATCGTCGAGCCGCTAATCCAAGACCCTGACATGACCCGTTTAGCCGGGTTTCAAAGTAGTCCGTATTCTCCTTTTTTGTCCTCGACCTTTGTTAATGCCGACGTTAGGTGCGCTCTCATACTATGCCCCGAAGCTATACGCAAACCTCTCTCGACACATGCGAGCGCTTCACCACAAGAAGGATCTCAAGAAGAACTTTCACAATAGTGTCTTTTCGGGCGCGACCTTCAACCTCGGTCCCAAAACGGAATCGTTCGAGCATACGGACTCGAACAATGTCGCATATGGGCTGTGCGCTTTGACGGCCCTTGGCGAGTTCGATCCCAACAAGGGTGGTCATCTGATTCTCTACGATCTCAAGACTTTCATTCGCTTCCCTCGAGGTTCGGTTATCCTTTTACTTTCGAGTGTATTGCGCCACGGAAACACTCCGATTGGTCCTAACGAGAACCGCATGTCGTTGAGCCAATACTGTGCTGGCGGCATCTTTCAGTGGCTTCGGTACGGGTTCAAGACCAGTACGCAGTTAATGGGGTCTGCAAGTGGCCGGAAAATCAAGAATTCCGTTGACAAGACACACGACGAGCGGGTGACAGAGTCGTTGGCCCTCTTTTCGACCCTAGATTCATTGGAGTCAGATAGGAATGATATTATCTCAAACTGGAGAAAGGTACGGCGTCACTCTCGTCGTCTCTTTTCGTTTGTTTAATGGACACAATAATTCACAGTACCTCGATAAGCCGCTCTCAGAACCCTAGGTAGTTTTCGTCCGTCAAATATATCCGCGTTTTCCACCTTGTACCCATATGCCTCGCCCACCGAAAAATGGGTTTTCAGCGTTCAATCGGAAGTCTTCTGAGAAGAAGGCGACATTCACTCGGATTCATGGATTGGATGGTGTGACGGGCACAAGAACCGGGTTCATTGAATTGAAAACAGCGAAAGAAACCAAATTAATGCTTCCGACAGAGCCCAGTGACTCCCCCCGTGCTGGTTCTGGTACGAACGGTGGGGGTGATGTTTCAATTCTGGAACTAGCAGACGCCGCAACGTCGAAATCAACATCGTCGAAGTTGCATGACGTCTCAGTGAGTTTCAACGTTTATTCTCAGCTGAACATTACCTCATGTTCTCGTGAAGAACCATCCGCTTCAAGCGTGGTTATATGACCGGGATGTCTTTCTTGCAGAGGATATTCGACGAGAAGGTCGAAGGGGTATGATCGAGGAACTATGTCCGCGGTGCCTAAGCACAGAGCCTCGCTATCGGTGTCAGGATTGTGAAGGCGGCGATGTTCTTTGTCAAGAGTGTATTGTTTCTTCTCATCGGTATAATGGGCTCCATGCTATCGAGGTACGATAGCCTTAACTTCTCCTGTATCTCACGTTTAATCAAAACCGTTCTAGGCATGGAACGGATTCTGCTTTCAACATACGATGCTCAAAGCCCTCGGTTTACGGTTCCAACTTAACCACAGGATCGGGGACAAGTGTTCCGATCCCATTGTCCCACAAAAGGACGACTTCGTCGTTATCCACGTCAACGGAGTCCATGAAGTTGGGTTGAACTTCTGTGGTTGCGTTGGCGCTCCTGAACGATTTGTTCAAATTCTTCGGTTTGGATGGTTCCCTGCGACGACGGGCTTGCCCAAAACGGCAGCCTCGCTGGCCGTTCTCAAACAATTCCATCTCGTTTCGTTCGAGTCCAAGTGTTCAGTATTCGAATTCTACCAAGCCCTGACAAGATTGACCGACAACGCGGGAGTGAGACCAGTACGCGTATGTCCATCTCTTTGTTGCCTCCAAATATTATCCTTATCTCGTTATAGAACCGTTACCGGGCCTTCTTAAACATGGTCCGGGAATATCGTCACTTGAAGATCCTCAAGCGTGCTCGTCGAGGTCACGACTCAACCGGGGCGGAGGGTACGCGTATAGGAGAATGTGCCGTACTTTGTCCTGCGTGCCCCCAGCCTGGCCTTAACCTCCCACCGGGTTGGGATAAACTTCCGTTAAAAGAACGGTGGGTCATACGCTTTATGCCTCCTTCTTGAACTCATCGTTTTTCAGATGGATCTATCGCTTGTTTCTCGGAATCGACGCAAACTTTCGATTGAAACGAAGGGCGATCTCGAGCGAGTCCGCCGACCCCAGTCTTAGCAAGGGATGGGGCTATTTCGTTGAACAAGAAGCATATTCGGAACATATCTCTGTTCATGCGGAAGATGCACAACCAGTACGTTCACTGCATGGATTTTCATCATATCTATTCGTTTAAGTTGTACGTTTACTGACTCCTTTCGTCTAACCTTTCAGAAAAGTACTTGCTCCAGCCATAGCGCTGTGAATAACTCTCGACTAACGGATGGGTTATCAGCGAGCGGTGTCGGATCTGCTGGGTGTGCTAGACACGATTGTATGCGTCCTCACTCAGTCGGGGACCTTCAAAAGGGGGAACGGTACGTCTGCAAACATTTCTACAGTGGAGATCGGGCTCATACTGGTCAATCTAGCTACGCAAACATGGATTATTTACTTCTTTCCAGCCTGCCTCCCGATACCCTACTTGACGTCGTGGCCTCTTACGATATTGCGTGTCAATGGTGTCGGAATCTCATTGCACGGACTTTGACTTATGCCAAATCACTACGGACGAACGAGGGTCGGTTGGGGTCATTCACTTACCTCGTCCCGAAGTTTCACCTTCCCGCCCATGTTGAGAGCTGCCAGACGCAGTTCTCGTTCAACTTTCACCCGTATGTTGGACGTACTGATGGTGAGGCACCAGAGCGTGGCTGGGCGCATATCAATCCAATTGCTACGAGTACTGCGGAAATGGGCCCTGGATCACGCCGTGATACCTTGGATGATCATTTCGGTGATTGGAACTGGAAGAAAACTTTTCAAATGGGTATAATCTTTTTTAATTTGTCACATTGTCAGACTTTTGACGTGTCTATCATCACAGGACCCACACTTCTCAGACGGATCACACTTGCGGTCAAAGAAAGCGCAGATCAAACGTTCCGTTATCACCAGTTCGAGCTCGGCCTACGGAAGAAGTTGACAAAGGAGGTGAAGGAATGGGAGGCCGAGGTTCTGGCCTGGGAGCGTGATCCGACACTTCCAAGTCCATTTGAATCTCGGGTCAAACGTATGCCTTTTCTCCTTTTTTCTGTTCGGCTCTTGATTGTAAAACCAGGTCTAACTCAAGAAGCCGTTCGACGTACACTTGCTGAAGAGGACCGTAAGCTCCAGAAAGGCGGAAATGCCTACTCCCTTCACCCAACATATTCCGGCAGTGAACTTATTGCGGTTGGGCTAGAATTGGAAGAACAACAGTAAGTCTCTATCTTGTCGTCATCTCTGATGGGTAACAAGCTCATATCTTAGGCGACGAGTTGAGATTGGTACTCGTTCCCTCGGAAACAAGGCCACAGAAGATATGAAGGCAAAGGCTGTATCCCGTGAGAACAGCCTCCTACGGCGTATCCAGCAGTGGATTACAGTCCAGGAACGCTATGTTCCTGGTACTCAGCTGCTTCGCCAAGATGAAGCAGCACCGGAGAACTCGGTCAAGCAGCCATGGCAAATGCCATTATTCCTCCCCTCCTCACTTCCCCCAACAATCCCTTGCGACTCACGCCTAGTAAGCTTTGAATGGCGTTTGCGAACTGCTCAGGCCCAAACAGCACTTGATGAACTCCGACGAGCACTCCGCTTACGGAGCTTCCTTTATATCGACAAGGATCGGTTTTCGCGTGGACAACGACAAAATACACGTTCACAAACACTCATCCAGCGTGCACAAGTCAAAGTTGATGCTGCTGCTGCGAAATACCGTACAGCACGAGTTGCGATCATGCGCCTTGGTCTGCTTAAAGGAGAAGTTGGTTGGGAGGCAGAGTATCCCTGTTTGGAGAAGGATGATGTTCAACCTCTTCATGTTGAGATGAATCGGGATGTTGAGAAGAAGAAGAAGAAGAAGAAGGCATCTGAAGGGCGGAGGAAGGTATCCTGGATTTGGGGAAAGTTGGGTGAGGCCGATGAAGAGTCCATTGCTGAAGTGAATGAAGATTTGAGAGATGGTATATTTTCGCTATTTTGATCCTTTAAACCAACTAATTCATTATTGGCTACAGATTTGCGGGTTGAATGGTGTAAATCGAGGGCACGAGCAAAACGTTGGCAAGAAGAAGTTACTCTATTGAAAGAGGAAATGCGACGAGTTCTAGTGTTTTTAGAGGTGGAAGCAGGGACATGGGAGTCCCGTTCTGAGTTTCAGGGTGTTTGTGGAGATGAGGCTCAACAGGAGGGTTATCGGGCTTATGCGTTGCAGCAAGCAGCAATCAGGCGGGAGATAAAGTCAAAATTTGAGGAGATGTGGGAGGATGTAGATGGGTACATCAAGTTGCAGGGTGAAACTAAGGCACCTGTTATTCCAGATGATGCTGAAAGTGAAGATGAAGTAGATGAGTAGTTTTGGAATACTTACCTATCATAGAGATGAATGTGATGATAGGAGTTCAGGTAATACAGAAGATATGCAATACAATTAGCCAAGTATGGAGAGTTTGGACATGTATGGATAGGATTCATGCACTGCTCATGCACTGAAGTATCCATACCACATTTATCCTAGCTGTGGGTCAGAATCATGGGAACCAGCCAAAATGCAAAGATGATATTCATATACTGACCCAGTTGAATGATAGTTGATGTGTATGTGCTCTATACGCTAGCAAGGTATACATAGCACTGTCCTGGGTATTCATATTGCTAGCCTACATCACAGGTTAGATTCATTAAAATTAGCTAGAATCAGTAGACAGTCCTTATGAACTCATCTATGAAAGTGGA